>PVIR01006945.1:60000-63380 GCA_004026965.1 Petromus typicus
AGTCACCTGTATAGGTACATTTATTATCATTTTAAAAACATAAATGCTTAAAAGTTTCATTCTCATCAAATTTGACATTAATTTAAACTTCTCATAATTGGCGTCCATGTCATTCAGCATTGTTTTACTTGAAAAAGTTGGTCAGTTAAATTACAAAATTAATCTGTCATAATGAAAATAGATTTTTTTCCTTCCTTCAAGTAGTGAAAACCAGTTTGTACAATCTCAGTAAATAAAACACTCACTAGCTCCACCACAGGCAGTAGAAACTGGTGATATTAAAATGCACATCACAGTATTTAACTTACATAAGGATTACCATTTTTACCTAATATATTAGTAATATAAAGTAAATAATTGGACAATATAGTTATAAGTTGGCTGATATCCAAATTTAAAATAATTGAGAACTCAGTTCTTGTCCTAGTTCTTATATAACAATGATAACAATCAATATGATACACTGATTGGAAAAAGAAGCCAATGTGTTTAAATATGAAAGAGTCCTTATTCAGTGTGAAAATTTTCGATTCTTTATTAGGAGACTATATCTTGACTTTCCTCTGTATCACTTAATTCTCCAAGAATTCTAAATTGGGAAACTTATGGTGGGGAGCAGTTAACATAATATTATAACCAAAATATTTATGCCAGAAAGGGGTACAAGCAACTTTTCTAAACAGTCACACTCATTTACTGATCACAAAGTGCAGTACTCCAATATTCTCTCTCTAGGATTGTACCAGTACATTTACTCAGTATTCAATTTACAAATAGCTGCACTTTAACTTCAGCTATATTCAATATACTTTGGTGTATGTTTCTAAAATCACAAAATGAATAAAATTTTAGTACATAAATAGATAGAGAGCCAAACAAGAATTCTAGAAAAGGGTATTATGTTAACTTTTGAGACTTTAAAATGCCAAAAAGTAAATATTGCATTATGAACATCTTTGATAAAAAGAAAACTAAAAAAGAAAGCAAAATAAACAAAAACGAGAAAAACAGACTGAAATTAAAATGCATATTATATTACTTTTCCAGATTAATATGCACATAAAAATGCTGGAACTGCATTCATATGTCCAAATGTTACCAATATTTTTTATTATAACCTTCGGGACTTTTTTGTTGTTTTTTTCTGTATTTTCTAGATATTCTGCTCTGCATGTAAATTACTCTCTTGAATGGAAGAAAGTCCACAAAGCAAATATAATTTATCTGAGGCCTGACGAGCAAGTGACAGTTGTGATGGGCTAGGGAGCAGCATGCAGGGCCAGCCAAGGGCTTCTCTGAGGAGCGGAGCAAAGTCGGATCACTGGGGCACAAGCTGGTTCAGGACAAGTGCAAGATGGCACCAGTCTGCAGCCAGGTTATGACAGCCTCACAGCCTTGCCATGCACTGTGCTTGCCCTAAGTGTCAAAGGGACCAGGCCTAGAGCATGTTTAACTCATGGGAAGGGGACTTACATGATCACAGCCACTTAGAGAAAATTCTGAAACTGGGCATTATGATAATTGGAGGCAGAGAAATTATTCAGAATGTTTTGCAAAGTACCTTTCAGAAGTTATTTGAACCTAATATGAGTTAGGAGAAAGAGCAAGGGATTGAAAGGCCATTTCCGAGCTAAACTGGACAGGTGCATTTAGAGAAATCTGAGGGTGGTGGACATTAGAAACGCTGTTAGGTTTGAGGGCCTAGGGCCTGTGAGGCACTTCCCGGGCAGCCCGCTGGGGCAGTCCTCACATAACCTTGACGTGAGGTTGTGAGGTACCTTATTTGCTGCTCAACTTTGCAGAAAGTCTAAGCATGGAGCTCTGGAGAGGAAGAAGTTGAGCCCTTGAAAAAGGAGAGAAAAATAACATAATCAAGAAGTTTAATTTCTTAAGAGAAAAAAAAAGAAGTTATAGCAAAAGGGAAATGAAAGGCAGCAAGGCCAAGATATTCTGAAGAACTTGGGAAGCACTAAAGGCACTCAGTCCTGTGCCCTCCTCTCCATTCGTCCCACTACTAGACTTTGAGCCTGTTCAGGACAGAGCTCTAACTCTCGCCTCGACAGTCTCCTGTACTGAAAGATATTAGAGTAGAGAAATAGAACCACAAAAGCCTATCTAATATCTACTTCTTGGACAAGCATTGGAATTTAAACCTAGAGGGACTCTCAGGGTTATTCAGTTCCAAATGTCTCATTTCATGAATGGTAAGGTCACCGCGGCTTTATGTGGCAGAGCCAGGATTCTCAAACATTGGGGCTGAGTGCTTCCAAGTCTGTCTGACGTATCTACTGAGAGGACCTTACCTGGTCACTAGTAAAAAGATGAAAACTACAGGTGATATCACTAAGATCTTGATGAATTTGAGTCATTCTGTGTTGAACATTTCTTTCTCTGAGGATTTATTTTCCCTTAAAGTAAGCTTAGCTTTACTAAATCCCATTCACTGTTCATTATGACTAGTTTCCAAGTTTTATTTTGCTTTGTTTTCCTTCTTTTACAATTCAGATGTAACACGAGCATGTTTTTTTTTTAAGGAGTTGGATACATAAACAAAAAGCACTGAGTAGGAGGAAATGGGCCTGAGTGTTGAGTATATATCAGAAACTTTGTCTAAAGTGGAAGTATCAGAACTGTAGGAAGTTAAAGATAAAGGAAAATAATATATGAAAAGAAAGCCCTTGCTTGGTGTATATCTCTTCTCGCTGTATACAAGACAAGGGGATGGAGCTGGACTGGCTGAGAAGAGCATCATTAGGCCCTGGACTTCCCAGCAGTGAGCAGATGTCCTGTGCCCAGGACAGAGGAGAATGAAGTGCAGATGCTGTTTAGACAGAGGGGTTGGGGGCTGCTGGAAGCACCCCGCATTGGAGATGAAGGATACAAGCTGTGTGCGAGTGTCATGCTGATAGAGTAGAACATGATGTGATTCACATACAGTGGCTTTTTTGAGAAAATTAAAGCTGTGACTTATGCACTGAATGTGTACCCTTCAAACTCATATTTGCGGCCTTCCTCCACAATGTGATTGGATTTAGAGATGGCACCTCTAAGGAAATGAAGTTAAATGATTTCAGAAGGGAGGACCATAATGCAACAGGATCGGTGGACTTACACAAGAGCTCACTCGCCCTCTCTCCTGCACAAAGAATGTCAACTGTAAGAGCAACCGATGCACTACATCCTCTAGCATGTACAATTATGTGTTGACTACAGATTAAGATATATAAGCCCTCTAAGCTTTTTTTTTTTTTTAGGTTTTTTTGAGACAGGGTCTCGCTTTGTGGTTCAGGCTGGCCCTGAGCTCAGCCTCAAACTCACATCACAATCCTCCTGCCTCTGCCTCCCGAGTGCTGGGATTACAGGCGTGAGCCACCACGCCC
>PVIR01006946.1:0-22299 GCA_004026965.1 Petromus typicus
ACAATACTGGGTGTGGAGACCCACACCCAGCAGCAACCAGTACCACATACCACAGTGCCGGGCGTGGTGGCTCACACCTGTAATCCCAGCACTCGGGAGGCAGAGGCAGGAGGATTGTGATGTGAGTTTGAGGCTGAGCTCAGGGCCAGCCTGAACCACAAAAAGCGAGACCCTGTCTCAAAAAACCTAAAAAAATAAAATAAAATAAAATAAAAATACAGTAACAAGGAGATCTCATTACATGTATACATATTTTGGGATTTTTTTTTTTTTTTTTGAGACAGGGTCTCGCTTTGTAGTTCAGGCTAGCCCTGAGCTCAGCCTCAAACTCACATCACAGCAATCCTCCTGCCTCTGCCTCCTGAGTACTGGGATTACAGGTGTGAGCCACCACGCCAGGCACTGTGGTATGTGGTACTGATTGCTGCTGGGCGTGAGTCTCCATGTCCAGTGCGCTATGTGGTTATTGGGGATCGAACCTCGGTCCTTGCGCTTGCAAGACAGGTGCCGAAACCACTGAGCTAACTCCCCGGCCCCTATTTTGGGATTTTTAATATCTTAGATCATAAAGATTGATGAGTGTGGTAGCACATACTTGTACTGCCAGAACTCTGAGAAGCTGAGGCAGGAGGACAGCAAATTTGAGCCTAGTTTAGGCAATTCAGAGACTTGTTGAGTCCCTGTCTCAAATTTTTTTTAAAACTGTAATATCCTGCTACAATTCACTTAATTACATTAGGCATATATGTATATTCAGAGGATCAATGTACTTGAAAGTAAGCTGCTTTCTCATTGCGTGGAGATCTCTTATTTTCTTATTTTTTAGACATTTATTTTTAGGAAAAATATTTTAGCTCCCCACGAAACAAAGAAAACTTTTTCTATTACTAGTGTTTATTCTATGTATTTACTACATTTGCTTCATGAGCAACATTTTCTTCAACAACCCTTTCTCTTAATCCTTGCCCGCCCAAACAATCAAGCAAATATTATGAAATATAGATGTCTCTAACCCTAAAATGAAGAATAATATTTAGTGTTACTTTATAATTATGAATCAACATCTTTTACAAATTTACTTAACTCTATTTTGCAGCTTTCTGAAATACTGCTGAATTAAAACTCAAAGAAAAAGTCTGTGGTCTGATTGCTGTCATAAGGAGATTCAAACTTTGGAAATAATTTGTTTAAATAAATATTTCTAAGAGTACAAAGTGCATTTCAGCGACTAGAGAAAATATAGATTAAGCAACCAGTGTTTGAATAAAGATGCAGACGCTTATTGTGTAATAACGCATCAATGTTAAACTCCATTATGCTCCCATTATTGTACTGCAATTATCATAACCATTTACAATTATTGTTACTTTAAATAACTGAAATAAATGCTGTAATTACGTAGACTTCATTACTTGAATATTTAAGGAACAGTTTTCCTTGCAATTGTAAAATTTTATATTATCCTTATTTATTGTTTTAATTTTATTTTTCCTGATTCAGTTTTAGAACCCAGAAAGATATTACATTATTTCACTATAACTTGGTTTTATATTGCTAAATATGTAAATTATATAATTTTTTAAAAAATAAGGCCAAATTGTATTTTTGCTTTGATATGTAGCACAGTTATTAGTATTTAGACACCATGTTTCTTTTCCCTTTATGTATTTTTCGATATCATCTTTTCCTAAATCATTACATTTAACACAAGGTGAATTTGCTTTTTGTGGCTTGAATCAGGACATATACAACCTTCCATTTTAGTGTAATAAGCATTATGATGTATGAACACTAAAGAAAAAGACAGGTAAAATTTGACAGATACAAATTAGAGTAACATCAGAATTTCAAGAGTAAATCAAGATATCTTCTGTTCTGTGATGGCAACCGATTAGGAGCTCTTCAGGTTGGAAAGAGTGCCTGTAGTCCACACCCTCCATAGCTGTACTCAGGCTACTGAAGGTGCGCGAAGAGTTAGCAACAGACGCAAATAAAACCAAGCTCGTGCGGTGGGTGGGTGGCAGTGGACTATAGTAAGACAAAACATTCGATTACAAATAACATTTTCATAGGTATAGCCATACAGATACTGAATAATTTACCATGATTTTTAGATGTGGGGTGTGGGTGGAAATATCTGATATATAGGCAAAACTTGTGAAATCAACAATCATAAATTTAAAATGAACATTTAAAAATTGTATGGACGTCTAAGTTGTTCAATAAGTGCTCAACTACTAACAGAACAGCATTCCTTGGATCAGGAACGAAGGGAATTAGGATTATGTGAGACTGTGGGTGAGGAAATTTATTAATGACCTCAGGGAGCAAGCGCCTTTAAACCTTAGGATTTCCTCTTCTGCAATTTCTCTTTTATCAAATCAGCAATAGGAAGTTAGAGCTTTTTAAAGTCCAGCGCTGTGGAAAAAGGCAGTCTCTTAAAAAAGACATTCATAATACTTCCTCTAAATTCGCTATTTGTTAAAGATCTAGCCCTAGAAAGCACCTCCATCTAGAAATTAATTTTGCAATCTGCAATAATTTCTCTATTTGAAGTGTAATGCATGATTATTCTGCTTACGCAAAACAATGGCCCGTATGCTAATGAATCACATCTGTTAAGTGGTTTTTCACATAACCAAGCACGAGTAGACTCGTGGGCCACTATCTGGCCTGATCTTGGCGCACGCAAGCAAAGCAGGCACGACCTCTTCTTTTTCTTTCTCTTTGCAAAGTGAAGCAGGCCAGACATGTTCATGTGATGCGAGTGACGTCAGCCCCCCATTGGTTCCCGTGACAGATAGCAGAGCTTCCCGCTACCCCGCCCCTTGGGCGGGAAATCTCGCGAGAAGCAGGCTTACTATCAGAACTTCCCGGGCTTTGGGGGAGTTACTCCGGAGAGCAGCAAGGTGTGGCACTCTTGTCAGGGCGCCGGCTCCCCGGGGGTAGACTAAGGCCCGGCAGAGGCCTGTGAGGATGGCTAGGGTCTGAGCAACGCAGCCAGAACACAGCAGGGAGGTGGCTCGCGGTTGGCAGACACAGCTGAAGTGAAACGTGGCGCGCGTCGTCCTCGCCCCTCTGCCCCAGGGTCCCGGGTCGTCCGCGTCCGCCCTAGGCGGGGACCCCGTCCCGGCCCTACGTGTGGCGCGTTCTCCCGTACCGTCTGTTGGCGCTCGCGCCGCATAAGGTCCGCGGTGTAGACGGGTCCCTCGGGTGCTTCGCTCCACTCATCCGGCCTCCCTAGGCGTTCCCCGCGCCCTCCTCCCACCAGGTGTCCCCGTGGACCGCGTGCACCCGGAGAGGCAGGGACGAGGCGGGAGTCGCTAGAGGGAGGTGTAGGGCCGCGAGGAGGGGGCTTCGGGGACCGGCGGAGGGAGGGGCACGGCGCGGAGGCGGCGCCGGGGGAGGAGACGGAACAGCTCGGCAGTCGGGGCTCTGCGCTCTCGCTTTCGCCGAGTCCCCAGCCCGCGGGCTCGTGGACAGCCGAGTCCCAGCGCCGCGCTCGCGACAGCTGCCTCGGGCTGGGGCTCTGTGCCCCGGCTCCTCCCGCCCTGCTGTGGATACTTTTGCCATCGCGTGCCTGGCGCCCAGCCGCGTCTCTCCCTTCTGGCCCGCTTTGCTCTTCCGGAGGACTTTGCTTTTGACATTTGGGGAGAGGGGCTGATAAGGGGGCACAGAGGCAGCCCAGAGACCCAGGAGGCGAGCCAGGCCCGCAGGCAGCAGAGAAGACCCGCCCCGCCCCTGCGCGCCTGCCTCGCGGGGGAGCGAGCGAGAGACTTTCGGACAAGGAAAGTGAGCGGGCCTGGGTGACAGTGCCGCGGGGCCAGTCGGGGGAAGCCGCGCGCCTGCCCCAAAGCCCGCCGAGGATGGCCTCCACCACCACCTGCACCAGGTTCACAGACGAGTACCAGCTCTTCGAGGAGCTCGGAAAGTAAGCGCCCTTGCTCGGCAGCGCGAGTCCCCTTTCCAGCAGAGGGCGGGTCTTGGCGCCCCCAACCCATCGGCCTGTGGCTTGAGGCGAGGGAATTGGGGGGAGGGCTGGTCCCCAGTGTGTTGCTCTGGGGAAGGCGCTGTCTAGGGAGTGGGAGGGGATTGAGAGCGCTGACGCCTCTGTCTGAGAATCCCCAGCCCCTCTCCCGCGCCCCCATCCCTGCCCAAGAGACTTGCTGAATTACGATCTCTGCAGTTGTAGCTGTCATCCTGCAAAGTGTGCTGCATGTGTGTGCGCGCGCGGGGTTGTGCGGGTGGAGAGGAAACGAAAGCCCATGTACCACGCCACATAAATTCTGTTTTCTGTAAATAGAGATGCCTCCCCGTCTGACCCGTACACTGATGAGCTCTCCCTGCCACTGACGGTGCCATGTTTATTGATGCCGAAAGTTCAACTTGGCTTGATGGAGTCACTTTCACATCTAGTAGTTGTTCTCTCCAGGAAAAAAGGCTACCCGATGGAATCCACCCTCTTATCCCGTATTCGCGATTATTTTTTGCCCCAGATTACTCTCTCACCGTCGTTTTTCCTGGGATTTGAGAGTGTGTCTTTGCGCTCCCTATGAGAATTTATTTCTCCAGGCAGCGGAAAAACCCTCTGGAGATCAGGAGTGAGCTGCCCAAGGATAGCCTACATTGTATAAAACCACCACCTCCTGCCCTCAAGTGGCAGAACTACTTGAAGATGTAATGGAAGGGGACCAGATACCTAGGGACCTCGGCCCGAGCCTTGGGTGTTGATTTGTGTAGCATCAAACTCAAACTCATTTTCTTCATCGCTAGTGTCAGTATTATGAAAGGGTGCGTTTGCGTGTATGTTGTTGGTTTGTATAGCTGAATTCGAGGAAAGGTATACATCTTTAAATGTAAGGAAAATTACGCCCTTATATATATATTGTCTGCTATTAAAACATGGAGTCTATGTCGGAAGAGCAGTTTAACTCAGGTTTCTCCCCTCCCCCAGCCCCAAACAAGGCAGAGAGAAATCACCCTAGCAGGATTTGTTAAAGCACATACCAGTGTGCTCAAGATTTGTATTTTAATGAAAACAATCGCCATATTTACTTACTTGGAGCCACATTAATTATTTTCCCCTATCAAAATAAATAGGCGGCAGCTTTTTGCTGTTCCTTCTCAGTTCTGCTCTGTGCAGGGTTTTCCCAGAGCATTTGGTACTGTGTGAGTGTGAATTATAAAATATTTTCCAGATTTCGGTGCAAACAAGAAGCATCATAATTAGCAGTTCCTTTTATTTTGTTGACTAATAATGAGTACTTTCAATTAGATAAAATTTCACTCTTTATTCCTCAAAGTTAAGAAATGCCCGGTTTTCCTGGAAGAAATTTTTCACTGTGTGCATATTGCGGAGTTGCACTGATATTTGACAATTCATTAAAATCAATAAAGATGCTCAGGTTTTATAAATGTTTAACAGGATAGCAGATCTGATGTTATTGATGACCTGCTAATGATTTGTTTCCAGGGGAGCGTTCTCAGTGGTGAGAAGATGTATGAAAATCCCAACTGGACAGGAGTATGCTGCCAAAATTATCAATACCAAAAAGCTTTCTGCAAGGGGTGGGTATTTTCAGTCAAATGTATGTCGGCTTTGCATTAGTCATGTTGTTTGCTGGTTTTCTTGTAAGTGTGGATCGTTTAATTATAATTGAATTTTGACTTATGTATCATATTATATATTAAGATTTTTTTCATGAATGCCTCTTGGTATGTGTAGTTTAAAAATGAGTGGAAAATGTGATTATTATTTAATAATATTTAATCTGTCTTTAATAACTGTCTTGTGGAGCAAATAAATGTCACAATGCAATTTGCTTTTGAGCCTAAGTATAAAAAAACTATTAGAAGGATCCTGGAATGAAAAAAAATTTAAGACATAATTTAAACCATAATTCCCTTTTGCTTTGAGAGGAAAAATAGGTCATAGCTCAGTTGAATCATTTATTCTAATTGTAGTTACACTTGAACTTAATTTGTCAAGGTATATTTAACAGTAATGGCTTTAGGAAGAAAATTTATGATTGCTATAGTCTAGGAAATTCAACTTAATTTTCATGTTCTGAATTCATTTTAGTCCTGTGCTTGTTCTTATGCACCGAAGCTTCAAGTGGGATCATTTAATGTATTTCACATATGCAGTTTATGGCCATAGAGATATAAGCAAAAAACTTGGAGGAATCCCACTGTAATTGTTTTATTTTGTTGAACTCATGCAAAAGTACTTACACTAAAATTTTAAGCATTCCAATTATTTTGGGCATGTGTCTAAAGTGTTGCCATGGGAATTTATGGTTTAATGAAATAAAAATTAAAATGAATAAAATACCATAGTGTAAGTTCATGTTACTGACCTGATTCAAGTAATATGAGAGAAATTCCATTACAGTTAACTTTCTGTATTTAATATGACTTTTCAAAAGTGCTCTTTATGAGTATCCTAGTGTCATTGTCCTTGTCCCTTGTATGATTAGATTTCTATGCCCTTATATGATTAGATTTTTTATATCTATTGCAAATTCTTAGCATTTATTTTAAGTTTAGGTTGGCAGTTTATTCAGATAAAGATTTTGTTGTTATTTTCTTCAGCTGACTTTAATGTGATTCTCAGGATGATCTATAAAGTAACCAGCACTATATCATCATGTTATGGAAATTACTGAGACACATGTTTAATCACTTAGCTCTCTTTTTAGTCTCTATTGCATAAATTTTTTTTTTTTTTTTTTTGAGACAGGGTCTCACTTTTGTAGTTCAGGCTGGCCCTGAGCTCAGCCTCAAACTCACATCACAGCAGTCCTCCTGGCTCTGCCTCCCGAGGGCTGGGATTACAGACATGAGCCACCACATCTGACACTGTAGTGTGAGTCTCCACGCCCAGTATTGTGTGTGGTTTCCAGGTTGGAACCCAGGCCCCTGAGCTTGCAAGACAGGCGCTGGAACCACTGAGCCAAATTCCCGGCCTCCACATCAGCCAATTTCTCAAATGACCTGAGTACACTGTTGAACATAATGAATGTTAGAACCCATTGGTTGGGGCCTGAATTCTGATTCTCATACTTAGCAGCTGTGTAATCGTGGATCGTTTTCCTATATTTCTCGAGTATCATGTTTTTCATCTGTTAAATAGAACCTTTTCTTGTAGGGCTTTTGTGTAAAGTGAGTTGATTAATACAGTATAGCATAGCACCTGCCACCCAATATGTATTTAGTCAAGACTGGCTGCTATTATTTTTTGATAGGGTTGTTGAAGTGGTCAAATTAGGGTACTTATGTCAAAGAAATTGAAAAGTATAGATCTGCTTGGAAGATTATCTGTGAGAACTTACCAGAATCTTGATTCTACTGCTTAGTGTGTAAATTTGGTTCAATCTTTTATCTTTCCTTGGTTTAAGACAATGAAAGGGAAAAACTTTCATGGGGTCTCATGGAGTGTTTTGTAGATTCAGTGAATTTTTTTTTTTTGAGTGATTTTGTGAGAGTCACTTTTTAACTTGGAAAGTACTGTGTACTTGCAGAGTACAGTTTTACCTATTCTTATTATATCTATAAAAAATATAGCACTTTTTCTATGAAATGCTTATCAGATTTCTATTATACAACTAGAGATGATTATTTAAATATTAGTATTTTTAATGTGGACATTTATATAATCTATACTGGTATTACAGATTCTTCAAGAAAGATGTCATGTTTTGATATTTTTTAATATAACATTCAATCTATTTAATATTGAGGACATAGAAGGGCTCAGAACCAAGTGACTGGGGTAATGAAAGTATGGTTATTATTTGTAATGGAGTTAGTTTACTTTTAAGAACAAGTATATTTGACATCTATAAAGCAGTATGTTAAAAGCACATACTATTACATTCCCTTCAGAGAATATAATGAACCAAGAAAACATTTTTTGCAGAAAATTTTTCAAAAGTGATAAAGGCAAATGTAAAATGAAGTCAAAGGAGCGTGGTGATCTTTGGACAGTTTGGTGGAGCATACTGTTATTTTTTGTGGTAAGAGAGAGTAAACTAGGGCCTTTTACATGGTAGGCAAACACTTGTGCTGAGCCACATCCCCAGCCCTTTTTAAGATTTTATTTTGTGATAAGGTCTTAATAAACTGGCCAGGCTAGTCTTGAACTTGTAGTCCTTCTGTTTCAGATTCCCAAGTACAGTACCTAGAATCAGTGGGGTCACAAACATTGGCCACTATGCCCAGGGAAACAATTTATTTTCTCTGTGTAACTTTTGTATCATTTGAAATCCCGTGTCTTTGTAAATCCAAATGTTATGAAGACCAGAGGGTTCTTCCCATTCAAGTAATATATTTTAGATGTAACATTACAATTGAAAAAGGATGGGCCATATGTCAGTAAATCCGAGACTATGAGGAAGTTTCCAGAAATTTGACTATTTTCATACAAATTTTCACAAACAACTATATTGTCACTTAGGCACTTTTATGTGCTTAGATTTTAATGGGTTTCCAACAGACAGTTTCAGTTGTGTTTCCTCCCAACTATTAGTCATACACTCTATATTTGGGAGTCTCAGAGCCTAATGAAGAATTTCTTTCCTTTTATATTTGCATGTGCATGCACAGAACATTCACTACTAATAATACTGAGCAGGTAGGCAAGTATACTCCTCAGAGAATCTGGTTCACTTTTAGAATAAAAAAAAGGCACAGAAACCTCTCACACATGTGATATTTTATGGGTAAGTTCAGTCTTCTGAAAAGCTATTTTTTTAGGAATGGAGGGCATACTTAGTAAATGATGAATAATGACAGAATTTTTGTCTCATATTTCACCATGAGAATTAGAAATTATTTCAGTTTGATCCTAATTAAGTTATACACGCTAACTTGCTCTGTTAATACTATCTTTGCTTATTTTCTTTTTGGACATGCTTAGAACTATAAATTTTTAGATTATATGAAGTCCTTCAAGGACCGTAAAGTTTATCAGAATCCAGTGAACTGATGATTTTGATAGCAGATGTCTTCAGAAATAGTTCCTGGAATTTAATTTGCACTTTAAAGCCTATATTAATAATGACTTCATGACATTCATCTTCCAGTATAATTCTTGATCTTTAGAAACCACATATTATTACATGGTCTGATATGCCACAAGTTGTTTTTGTAAAATGTAATTGTTACAATGTATACTTGAAATACTATGTGCTACTACAAGTATATTTTACATCTACTCCGTTGCTAAAGTTAAGGAGTTTTCTGCCAGGTGTGGTGGCTCACTCCTGTAATCTCAACACTCAGGAGTCAGAGACAGGAGTGTTGCTGTGTTCCAGTTTGTACTTCAGGATCACCTTTTTTGAGATCCTGTCTCAAAAAAACTAAAACCAAAACAAAACAAAACAAAAAACCTAAGGAAAAAAAAAATTTTCCCTTTTTATAGGTTATATAATTTTGATATTTTAAATTTTAGTAGTTCTATTAATTCTTAAATTGGTAGTGTTAGTAGAACATTAAATCAGAACTTTATAAAAGTACTTGACTATATACACAGAATAGTGATGTATTTATATATCTCTAAATGATCTTTTTTTGTTACAGTTACCAAAAACCAATTCTTGGTTTTTTTTTTTTTTTTTTTTTTTGCTCTTTTTACTTTTTGATATCCAGGCAATTAAGAAATTTCTGTAATTTCTCAGCCACATAGTTACTTGTTTTCGACTCAAAGTAAATTAAGATGCTAAAAATGAATCAAGTTACACCAATTATACATTATTGATTTGGCAATGTGGAACTAATTGAGGAAATTAATATTTGAAGTATTATTGGCTAGAATAATGGTTTAAGAGAAAAATTAGCAAATAATTTTTATTTTTGTACATGGAATGACTACAACTCTTTGTTACAGCGCCCAGAAGTGGCATGTGTCATCTTTATTATTTTGTGGTCTTTAGTTATGTTTAGTTATACTTATATACTTTCATAGACCTTGAGATTAGATATTGTCTTCTTTTGATGAAAATATTATTGGTGTTTAAAACTAGTTTGCAGGTGAAAATAATAAAAATGTATATCCATATTTCCAGGAAATAATAAAAACCCTTTATGTATTTTAGGGCAAATTTAATAAAAAATATAGTTATAAGGTACCTCCATATGAAATTAATAAATAGTGTTAAACTCTGCCCAGATTATTGCCTGAGAAGCTCCAAGAACTTTTTTATACAACTAGGTTAATATTCTTCATTTTCACTGAAATAGTAAACCAACTTATTCTAAAAAGTAAAATTTAGTTTGAAATCAACTTTTATGAATTCTTTTAATGCTAGTGAATTACTAGAAATCACTTTTGGGGTTGTCTTGGGCATTTTACTTTTTTTATGAACAATGCTCTAACTTATTTTTACAAGTCTTATCCTTGAACTGACAATGATGGTGACTTATGATGTCTCTAGGTCTAGGTTGACATCTTTTTTTTGTTTGTTTGAAGACAGAGTCTTGTGTTGTAGTTCAGGCTGGCCCTGAACTTGCTGTGTAGCCCAGGCCAACCTTGAATTCACAGCAGTCCTGCCTTTGCCTAATGAGTGCTGGCATTACAGGCATGAATCACCACACCCAGCACTGTGGTATGTGGTTACCAGGAATTGAATTTGGGACCTCGCAGTTTCCAGGCAGACCCTGGAACCACTGAACTAAATCCCCAGCCTGACATCTTTTTTTTTTTTTTCAAACATCTGTTCCTCTCCATTTATCATAGTACACCATTCTTAAATGTCATCAGAAATTATTATTTTTATATGAAAGCTGTGTTAAAAATTTGAAGTTATAATAGCATCGATAAGTAATCCCTAGATCCCGTTCAGAGCCTTGTTCCTGCTAGGCCAGGACTATACCACCAAACTACTTGAATAAATTTATTATCAGTGAAGTCTAGCTTCTCATAGGTGATGATTCCTGATTCCAGTTAGGATACAAAGAGCAATACTTCTTTGAGTAAATCATGGACTTCATCTACCCTAACCTGTGTCTCATTCTAGAACTGGGAAACTGGTAGGTTTAAAAAGAATGATGGCAGCTTATTAGTGTCCATAATCTATATTGTAATTATACACAATTGAAAAATAGGATCAGAATTAATTTTTCTTAGTTATATTACTCTTGCTTTCTAGTATTATAGCTTTTTAAACTCCTTAGAACTTCATTACTCATAAAGTCAATGCCATCTTCATCAACATAATATAGAATAAAGGAAATGTTAATGGCTATTATTCAGAGTTTTATTGTAAGTGACAAACAGATATGCAAGACATTTTAAAAGTCAATCCAGCTCCCAGATCAACATTATAGCCTCCATTTAAAACAAACAAACGAAAAACAAAAAACAAGAATAACAAGGAAACTGAGGCTCTTGAATAAGACCTCAAAATTGTAAGTAAGGTTGGGTAGAATTTGAACTTGGTTTTCTTTGGAGACTGGCTCCTTCCACTCTCACATCCCTAAATTGCTGTTATATAGAACTTAACCTTTCGATATTCACCTATATATACTTTGACTTATTTCACTACCGTTCAAGTCCTAAGTAGTAGTATGTCTTATCCATGTTTACATTTGCATTACAGTAATTGACTTGTGAATTATTTCTGGGAAATAATTTTGAAGTTCAGTCTACCAACTGGAGTTTCAAAACAGCCCATCCATACCCCTCTATTTCTACAAGGAAAATAATATAGTAATGAGTACAATCAAAATGGTGGAAAAATGAGTACAGAAGAGTCAAGTGTTTTGGTAAACTTAACTCAGTCATTAATAATGATCACAAATACTTTGCTGTCTAGTAAGTTCATAAGTTTACTTGTAAACAATTCACTTGTTACTATAAAAACAAACAAGCTAACTAATTCAAGTTTTTGACAGGAGTCCAGAAAACCTATTCAGAATCATTCTACTTGTCTGGCCCTTGTTTCATCAGTGTCTTATGGAAGACAAATTTGTGTTGCTTTATAGTTTCTCCTTAAACCACTGAGTATGAAAAATGTAACAAAATAAAAATATATAATTGTCAGATTCTACGTATATTGGAAAATGATTAATAACAAGTTGTATAAAGTTGCACAGAAAATATATTGTGATTTAATAGCCACTTGCAGTTTAGTTTTCCTACCTAAAATTCTCCCTTTATTTTTAAATGATTACATGGGCATTCAGCATGCAGGTAAAGATCAGGGAGGTTGATATCAGAGGGGTTCCCTGGAAATGAAGTGAGCATGGGGAAGAGAGAAGAAATGGGTATTCAGACAAACAGGAATTCAGAGGAGAAGAGAAAGTTGCAGTTCCACCTCTGGATGGAATGTGAGACATTTAGGAATGTTGAAATCTCCCTCTCTGACTACCTTCTCTTCTATTGTGTAGTGATTTCTTAGTATTTTCCCTTATCTTTTGCCTAATTTAGCTCTTTCTTGTGGAGCTTTTTCCATTTCTCCCTGTTTATGGACCTTTTATATATGTCATAATTTTTAGGCACCTAATGGTCATTCCTTAGCTTATTTACTTGTTTACTTACTTATTTATTTAGAAATAGCATTTTACTAGGTATTTCAGATTGGCCTTGAACTCACTGTGTAGCCCAGGCTGGCCTCAAATGGAGGTGATCCTCTTGCTTGAATCTCCCAAGTGCAGGGATTACAGGTGTGCACCACTACACCCGGACTCTGAGCTCATATTTTACGAGGCAATGCCAGAATCATTGAGCTAAACCCCCAGCTTTAGCTCATATTTGAATTGAAATTACAGACACAGTTAATTTTAATACTAAAATGATTGTTAATATTAAATGAGTGAATAAAGAAGAGGCTGTTTCTTGAGGTAGACACATTCTTCAAAGAGAGATTTAATCACCTCACGTAAATGAAAATTGAGCTGAGGCTTCATGTCACATGGTGGATACATTATGGTGTAGACAAATTCTGTTGTAAAGAGTTTTGTATAATTTAATTATTCTTTAGTCAACCACTTATAAATCATAAATGGGAGGTTCCACCCATTTAGCTGCATATTATAATATCGAGCATTAATGAGCAGTAACATTTGTGTGGCTTATCAACACCATTCAAGTAATGGGACTCATGGTATCATTAAGTCATGTGTTCTTACATTTCTAATTCATTCTATAGAAGGTTACTTATTTTTTTATTTATTATTTTTATGTGGATATATGTAGTACTGGGATCAAATCTAGGGCATTTGATGACTGAGCTAGGTCCCCAGTCCTTTTCTTTTCTGTTTAGACAGTACCTCTATAAGTTGCCCAGGCTGGCTTTGAACTCTTGTCTTAGTCTTCTCAGGAACCCGGAGTACAAACTTGCATCACCAGGTGTGGATTCATTTATCTTTTGAGGAATCTCTTTCTTAAATCATTGTGGTTACTCATTATGGAGTTTGGGATGCACTAATCATAGATGCTATTTGCTTGGAGACTTTTGTTTTTCTTTCTTTCTTTCTTTTTTTGGGGGGCGGGGTACTGGGGCTCAAACTTGATATTCCGTGCTTACCAGGCAAGCACTGGAACCTCTGAGCTAAGTCCCTAGCTCAAGACACTTGTTTTTTAAGTAAAAATTTAGTAGAATGAAAATAACCTTGTTTCAATATCCAAGGCTCTTAAATGAAGAATGCTTGTTGAATAGTACCAGTTGTGTTCCTTCGTTAGGGACTTCTCTTCTGTGATATTGACACAGGAGAGCAAGGCCTAGCTCCCCACTTAAAACATGAGTTCATGGTCTCTAAAATTGAAGAATGAATTTTAGGAATGAAGGAGGTTTGTGTAGGAAAATTTTATTGAGAAAGAAAGCTTCTGCCTAAGACAGAAAGGGGAACTCGGAAAGGTGGGTAGCCCACTCACCTTACTTTTCAGAGAGCTTTTATGGAACAAAGCCATGAGGTGAGGTGGGTTTAAGGTGGGAGCTTCCAATAATATTTAAAAGAAATGGGCAAACCATAGTTAAACAATGGGATTACAAGTACAGTTGTTTAAGTGATCTTGATTAAGTGGGGTCCACTGAGAAATCAAGTTGTATAGGGTCTTTACGATCAGGAGACTCCTCCAGGTGAGCCAAATTCTTGGCCCTTTACCTTTGAGAATTTGCAATTACTGTGTGCCTGGGGATGAGGTGAACCTGGCTCTTGACTCTGCATCAAGAATGAGGCCTTATCAGTCACTGTTATCTGGAAATTCTGCTGATGTCTTTGGACTTTGGTAAGAGTTTCCTTTCTTGGGAGTTTTTCAAGGGCCTGCTCAGTCTATCTACCTGCTATATATCTAACTAGCTTTCTAACCTGTACTAATATGTTGCAAGATGCTGAGAATCTACACTACTAATATATGTATGAGATATTTTCATAATATACTCCACTATAAATTGTGATACTCTAATGTGTGTTATGCAGTAGAAATAAACTTATTCCTTTCATTCAAATCATATTTTAGGTGGTGACTTCATTCCTATAAACATAGTGGCAAAAGTCATTTGGGAAATCAGTTCAGTTAAACATGTTGGCCATTTTTATAGAACTATCCATTTTGTAAAAGATTAATTATGTCATAAGCTAAATCTGGTAGAATTTGGGAAAATATAAAAAAAGAGAAAATAAATGTTTTGGGTTTAGTTTCCCTAAGTAAGCCTTGTTAACATTTTCTTGTATGTCTTATTTAGATTTGTTAGTATGCTCAAAGAAAATACATAATTTGTGTCCTTTTTTAGAATCATGAAATTTCCTTTATATATCTGCAAATCTTTTGAATTCAAAATCTTTTGAAATTACACTTCACTGAGTATGACATCAATGAATTATTTTAATATTTCTAGATTTTAAGTTTTTTTCTTTGCTATGATAATTGACATAACTTAAACACTGTTTTGCAAAAAAAAAATCCATATTTCTGATTCTTAGGCTATATGCAGAGAAGTAGAGAATTGAACATTATCAAAATGCTCAATTAAATATTGCTAGATTGTTTCCTGAAAGTTCTGCACAATTCTGACAATGATACATAAGTACAGTATGACACTGAAATTGACTTTGAGAAATTAGGTTCTAAGTTTCAATTTAATAAAAAACATATGCTGTGTCCTATTCTCTCTGTTAGGGACTGGATAACTACAAGTAGAAAGGTCGGTTCTTTTTCTCAAGGTGAACAGATTAGGACTCCACTGAATCACCACACATTTAAGTAAATGTGGAGTAAAATGTTCCTGGGTTCCTAGGTGAAGATGTTGAGTCAGTGAAAGGTCATGGAAGCATCTGAGAAGGGACGTACATGCAAAAATAATCACCCTTGAATTTAGAGATAGAAAAGTTATTTAAGGATAGATGCAAAATAAATTGATATGTTGTGATAAAAAATTCATGAGAAATAAGCAAATTGGAAAGTGCCAGGATAAATAATAAATTTGTTATAAAACTTTCTAGCTTCTGGTGATCTGCTGCATTTAGTTTAGTGAAAGCCCACAAAACAAGATGTGAAGATTTTGGAATGTGTTTTCTCTGAGTGAATCCTGAAATGAGGCTAGCGCATTTAGGAGATATTAATAAGGAACTTGATGGAATCATTAAGGATGAATAGCTGATAAGAAAGCTTCTTATCAGTCTCTCATTTTCTCTTATTTACCTGCAAGGCAAAATACAGAACAAAGTAACAGTGATCAAGTGGAAAATACAGTAATACAAGATAATTAGAGATTTTTTTGATCAAGAGGTATTATAAAAGTGCCCTAGAGAATGTTGTTTGTATTTATAAGCCATAAAAATATGTCTGTGTGTTTGCAATAGTGGTTGAATAACTGTTGTGAGAAGGTTTAGATCTCCATTTTTCTTTTTTAGGTTTTTTGAGACAGGGTCTCACTTTGTAGTTCAGGCTGGCCCTGAGCTCAGCCTCAAACTCACATCACAGCAATCCTCCTGCCTCTGCCTCCCGAGTGCTGGGATTATAGGCATGAGCCACCATGCCCAGCATTGTGGTATGTGGTACTGGTCGCTGCTGGGGTGAGTCTCCACACCCAGTATTGTATGTGGTTACAGGGGATCGAACCCAGGTCCTTGCGCTTGCAAGACAGGCACCGGAACCACTGAGCTAAATCTCCAGCCCTAGATTTCCATTAAATGAAAAGTAAGATGTCTACAAATGGTGTTGACATTGTTTACTGCTTAAATATCTAGGGTCTAGAATTGTGGCTGGCACCCTTTACAGATATTTATGGAAAAGGTAGAACAATGGATGGACAGGGTTCAGAATTTAACTTAGTGGTTCCAGCACCTCCCTTGAAAGCAAAGGTTCATGAATTCAATATCTGGTAGCAAAAAAAAAAAAAAAAAAAAAAAAAAAAAAAAAAAAAAAAAAATACTAGCTCATGATTTATGAATACCCATTCACTAAGAACTTCTAGTAGTAACATTTACATGCAGTATCCCCAAGTACTGGCCCTTTTTATTTAAGAGAAGTTTAAAATGATACTATAAGAGTAATTCTTTGATGCAATTTTAATTTAGCACAAGGTTGTAGTTTGAAAATTATCACTTCTGTAGTCAGGTCAGTTAAATAATGGAAAAATGTTTTATTAATTTAAAAATACCTTCAACTTAAATATTGACTATCTGCCAGTAGGCTCAGTCATGCATTTCTTTTCTCCTGTTTTTGAAAAGATACTCATAGCACTTCCTCTCATCTTAAAAATAGTAATTCAAAATTGATACAATCCTCAGAAAGCAGGTTGGAGATATTCTACTTCCAGACCACAAGCAGAATTGAAAGGTCAAAATCTACTTGTGTTCTCCAAATGTAGCTTTCTTTCAGGCCATTTTTCATTCTAGTAGAGTTAGAGAAGAAGAAAAAAAAATCTCTCAAGAACTGTGTGCTTTCTATTCATAGGACTGAAGCCTATTTTTCTCTACTTTTGGAAATTGTTTTTTGAAAAAAAATTATATTTGGTTCAACCTTGGCCTTTGCTCCCAATAAATCTATATGTGTGATCAGGAAAATGCAAAGCTAAATTTAACTGTTAACCTTACTTATGTCTCTTTGAAGCACAAAAATATAGAATGTCTTATACTAGAAAAAGAGCTAGTTGCAGAATTACCTATGGGATGGTACCTCCACTGTTTGCTGATAACCTTCATGTGTATAATGGGCCAGTGATTAAGGTGTGAATGGGAAAGGTTAAAGGATCATTGGATGGTTTGTCTTTTAAATAATAACAATTTTTAAAAAATAACATTGTTGACCTTTTACAATTAAAAAAATATATTGTAGGTAAGAAGCTTTAAGTATGTATGTTTTGAAATGGTCCAAATGAAGTAAATCTTAATTTAGAAATACCAGCTAAGAAATAAACAGTGAACACACAAGGTTAATTTTAAAACTAGCACTTAGCTATTTTAAAGTATAATTTCTTTTCCTCCCTGCATATGTAGATGATTTATTTAGGTGTCTATAATAAGCTTAGTGGAGAAGGAAGAGGAAGTAAGAAATAAGTCTTTGAGAAATTTTTGAAGCTTATACTATACTTCTGTAGCATCTTTCATTCAAGAGTTTCAAGATGTTGTCTAATTGAGTTTCAAGACACTTGTGGAGCTTGGCTAAGGGATGGTCAGGATTCCTGTGCCTGGGCTGTGAGGCATGTCCTGGCCCAGTGGCAGGCTGCAGCTGTTCCTAATGCACATCTCATTCCTTTTTGGGCCCAGGATTGAAGGAGGCACATTACCCAGATGAAATAGCACAGGGATTAGAGGAACAGGGGTGAATTACCTGCATCAAAATTTGACTTGTTCTTTGGGTCAGTAGTCTTATACCTGTAAAAATATTTAAAGACATTTTGTATCTCTCTTTGTGTTCAACCTTGAGAAAATAAATTATACTTCACTTCATAGGGGTTGTATTTATACCTCCGAGTACTTAACTTTTGTACTGAGGAACAAGACATAGGGTGGGAGAGAAGGAAGGGAAAAGTGTTTTGTTTTGTTTTGTTTTTAAAAAAAACAGAAGAAAAATGGAACTAGAGCTTTTTCAGATGGGAAGATGATCAAAAATTGGAGCAGAGAGGGATGGTAGGGGAAGAGGACAAAAAAATAAGATAAATGTGCAGCAAACATGGAACTAGGGAAGTATATCTAATAAAATTAAGAATATGATAGCCTGTATTGGTTAAGGAAGCAAGGTTAGGAATTTAAAAGGTATTGGAAGAATATCATTTGGATTATTCTTGTCATAGATAAGCTGTGTGTTTTAGAGTGGGGATGAAGATACTAAAATGGGGCCATTGTCCTCATAAAAACAACCTTACATTTAAATTTGGCAAATAGGAGACACTCATGATAATCACAGAGTGATGAAAGATCAGTACCTGGAGAAAGTAGTGAGGAGATTCATTATACCTACTGGTCACAGTTTTACAAGCAAGAAAAACAACATTTAAAAAGTACAAGTTAAAATAGATGGAAATGATAGAGACACAAGGATGAAGGAAATCATACAGATACAAGAGAAGAAAAAGTGTTATTTTGGGCAAATAATTAGTGTAGTAAACCAGAATTAGTATAGGAAACCAGAAAATAAACACTTAAAACCATGTAAAGATAGTAATAAGAAGTTGATAATGGTGTCCTGAATATATTGGGGAAATTGATGACTTTGGAACGAGTGAATAAATAGGTTGCTTTGGCTTGGAGTAGGTGAGACAGTGAGGTTCTGAAGCTTGAGGTTAATAAGCATTGACAAGGAATGGATTCAGATGGTGAGTATGGTCCAAGGTTAGGTCATGGAGATACTGTAATTTTCAAATAACAAATTGAGTGAGAACTGATTTTAGTAATGGAACATATATTGAAATGTGTTTGAGGTGCTGGGAATGGTGGTGCCCACCTATAATCCCAACACTCAGAAGGCTGAGGTAGGAGGATTGTCTTGAGTTTGAGGCTAGCCTAAGATATATAAGGAGACTCTGCTCCAAAACCAAAAATAAAATGATTGATATACGAGCAGTATATTTAGGTTGAAATATTTAAAAGAGCATTGAAAATTGGATATGGTCCTGAAAAAGGTTCCCTTGGAGACAGGCCAATGTATGTGATGTATGTTTAGCATTATGTACAAATGCAGATTGGAAGCGTTCAAGTCCTGTCTCTACTGCTTCCTGGTCCTGTGTCTTTGGGCAAACTTTCTGGCTTCCTCAGTTGATTTCCTGTAAAACTGCAGTAGTCATTTTAGGTGCTGTTATTTTGGATTTATTTATTCAGAAATAATAATGGAAGCTAGATTCACTGATGTGATCAGAAAGGAGAGAGGATAGCAAAGAAGAAAAAAGAGAGCTGAGGACAGTGGCTTGGAGGACTGCTGAGTTTATTTTTTTTTAATTTTAATTTTTTTATTTTTTGAGAGAGGATCTCGCTTTGTGGTTCAGGCTGGCCCTGAGCTCAGCCTTGAACTCAGCAATCCTCCTGCCTCTGCCTCCTAAGTGCTGGGATTACTGGTGTGAACAACCATGCTGGCACTGTGGAATGTGGTACTGATTGCTGGTGGGTGTGAGTCTCCATGCCCAGCATTGTTATATGTATTTAGATCCAACCTGGATCCTTGACTTGCAAGGTAGGTGCTGGAACCAGTGAGCTAAATCTCTGGCTCCAGACTATTGAGTTTAAATGAGTGAAAGGAGAAAATAGGGGTAATTTAAAACAGATGGAGAAATATATTAAAGATAAGGAGGATTGTGCTTTCAACTCTGAGCGAGGGAATTTTGGCAAAGGGGAGGATAACTAGTCATGTTTAGTGTTGTAGAGGAATAGAGAGTGATAAAGACCAAACAAAGGCCTTGCCCTTCAATACAGCATAATTTCAGTAATTTTCAGGACCAGGTAATAAAAACTTGGAGTAACAGGCTTCTTGTTTATATCCGTGGACTGATGACATTGTATAGAACACAGTAATATTTATTACCACATTGTATTTACTAAATACACAGTAAATGACTTAATTTGGATTAAGGAACATAGGGACAACCCTCAGAAGCTTGCTTATTTAAGAAAATAGGAAAGGGGAGAGGGAGAGAGAGATGATTAAAATACAGTATGTAGGACCGGGGATTTAGCTCAGTGATCCAGCACCTACCTTCAAAGCACAAGGTCCCTAGTTGATCCCGGTAACTATGTACATCAATACCATGCTTAATGATTCACGCCCACCAGCAATCAGTACTACATTCCACAGTGCCAGGTGTGGTGGCTGTCACCTATAATCCCAGCACTCTGGAGGCAGAGACAGGAGGACTGCTGTGAGTTCAAGGCTTGTCGTGGCTATATAGTGAGTTTCAGGCCAGTCTTCTTTCTTTCTTTTCTTCTTCTCCTTCTCCTCCTCCTCCTTCTCCTCCTTCTCCTTCTTCTCCTTCTCCTTCTTCTCCTTCTTCTTCTCCTCCTCCTCCTCCTCCTCCTCCTCCTCCTCCTCCTTCTTCTTCTTCTTCTTCTTCTTCTTCTTCTTCTTCTTCTTCTTCTTCTTCTTCTTCTTCTTCTTTTTTCTTCTTTCTTCTATATACAACTAGACTCTGATTTTAAAAAAAAATTGTATACACTTTGAACCCCACAAAACTATGTGATCAACTAGTGAGAAGAGGAGGAAAATGACTGATGTATCTAATATTCATGCATATAATCCAAACTGAAAGTCATTAATCTATGCCACACTACCAATAAAAAATATGTACTAATCAAATGGAAAAGTGTCAAGAATATTGAAATAAGTGTGTTCCAAACAAGGGAAGTATTTTGAAGGGGAATTAATGAAAATATGTTTTACTTTAATAAATTTTTTAAAAGTGGGAGAATATTCAAGATTAACTAGGTCAAAGGAATTAATATTAAGGATAAGTAAAACAAAGGCTCATTTGGAGGAAGAAGAAAAATAATATGGAAGAGAAAGGTTAAAATGAAAGAGTCCTGGAGGAGGTAGGCAATGAGTAGAAATGTAAATGAAAGAAAAGGTATTCTTGTTTTGTCCTTGTCCTTGTTTTGTTTTGTTGTTTTTGATTTTTGAGACAGTCTTGCTATATAGTCCCGGCTCGCCTCAAACATTCTATCCTGCCCCAGCCTCCTGTGTGCTGGGATTACAGGGGTGCACCAGCACAACTGAGCTTGGAAAAAACATTATTTTCTCTTGTGGGGCATCAGAGTAGAGAAAACAGCAAAGGTACTGAAGGATTCCCTATAAGGTAGTTCAGATGAGAATAAAAAAGAGTGAAAGGGAGCTAAGAACTTGAGGAGAACTGCTTTCAGAAGATCTTTGAAGGTTGTACAAGGAAGTCGAAAGCATTGTGCATTGGTGGTAATAATTTGAGTTATCTGCAGATGCTGCTAACATGACCTTGACCTTGAACTTGGCACCACAGCTCCCAGAGAGTACTATTGCTTCCTAGGACTTGGCAAGCTCACTACAAGCAATTAGGCACTTTAAAAAGACTTCAGGAAAAGGAATTCTTTTTTTTTTTTTTTTTTTTTTGCCACCTTCCTTAGTTTGTACAGCTAATAAGTTGAAAACACAGCAGCTAGAATTTAAGTGTAAGCTAGGTAATAGCAAAACTCTTGCTATTGTCTTTCTGTTGTATTCTTTCCAAGTTGTATCTAGCAAGAAAGACAAAGTAGGGAGGGAGTTTGGAATTAGAAAATTGGTAAGAGTGTTTTATTCTCCAAGAGTAACTGCTAGAATGAGACCGTTTGGAATGTTTTGTAGCAGATTTCTTTTTCTACCTGAAAGCAAAGCCTGGGGAAACTTCAGTTCACACTATAAATTAGCCATTTCCCTTATTTCTATTCTGTTTCTCTGCATAAACAAAAAACTCTGCAGGTAGCTTTTAATAATTCAGTATTTACATAATTTTATCAGTAAGAAAGCACTGTTTATGGAGAAAAATTATTTTCAGATCATGAATAGGTAAGCTGGTTCATCTTGGACGTTCTGTTTCTACAATTTATTAAGGCTCATCATGATGAATTTGCTATTTCTTGGACCTCACATTTCTGTCCACATCAAAACGAAAAGGACTTTTGGTTTGATGTCACCAAAAGCATTGGCATCCTTAATAACTTCTTTAAAGGCAGTGTCCTTTTCAGTTTCTTTTCCCAACTTCAATTCAGAGACTTACTTTATTGGTTTCTTGAGAAAAGCATTGAACACAAGGATTTTTATTGAAGTGATTTGAATGCGCTTTATTTCTTTTTACATAAAGTTTTAAACTTTCATATTCTATTTCCTATTATTTCTTTTTATTTCTACATTTTTGCAGTACA
>PVIR01006946.1:22399-63451 GCA_004026965.1 Petromus typicus
TTTTTTTTTTTTTTTTTTTTTTTTTTTTTTTTTTTTTTTTTTTTTTTTTTTTTTTTTTTTGAGACAGGGTCTCGCTTTGTAGGTCAGGCTGGCCCTGAGCTCAGCCTCAAACTCAAATCACAGCAATCCTCCTGCCTCTGCCTCTCGAGTGCTGGGATTGAGCCAGGGGTGAAAAGAAGTAAATACAGTTGGAGCACAATAAACAAGGAGCAAAAAGTACACAGTGAAGAGGGGAAGTAGGAGGGGACCTCTTAGCCAGCTTTGACGACTTTTGACCTCAGTTTCATAGATAAGTGATTTTGAACACGTGTAGTAGGGAATGGTATGGTGTCAAAATATCCCTGGCTGCCATGTGGAAAATACATTAAGAAATGATTTAGCGAAAGCAAGGACAACAGTCAGAAGTCACTTGTACGTTACAGAAGATGTGAGGTTGGCATGAAAAATGGACTAGATTTTTGGGGGAAAAGAAACAAAAACAAAACAAGATTTGCCAATTGGAAGGTGGTGAGATGTGAAGAGAAATGATTGCAGGATTTTTAGCCAAATCAACATAAAAGGATAAGTGAGATACGGAAAAGGAGATAGAACCAGATTGTGCTGGCCAATCAAGTTTTTGGGTTTTTCTCTGTTAAATATGACATTCATCACACTCAGAATGAGCCCTATTAGCAGCTGTTCCATGTTCTCACCTCTTCTCTTCTCTCTTCATTCCAGGCAACCACTAATGTTTCTGCCCCTGTAAATTCAAACTCAGACATTATGTAGTCTTTTGTGACTAGCTTCTTTCTCTTAGCATAATGCTGTACTTTCAAAATTACCTACATCATAGCATGTCTCGTTGTTAAATCATGTCCTGCTCTGTGAATGTACCATATTTTATTTATCCATTTCTCAATGGATGGACAGTTGACTTGTTTCTATTTTTTTAAATCTATTCTGAATAAAACTTCTGTGAACATTTGTGTCCAAGTTTTTGTTTTTGTATTTTTTGGCGTAGACATAGATTTTTATTTTTCTTGAATGTATATCCACCATTGAAGGCAATATTTTATATACTCACACAGGTAAATTTAGGAAATTCAATGTAAAGAGTTATGATGTAAACAATATCTTCTAATACAGGAATTAATGATGACTAACTTGTCATCATAGTGCACGTATAATTAATAAATATAATTCTTTTGCAATTTTTATGTGTGAAAAAGAGTAAGAAAGTAAATTATACTATGCTTCTTTTCTCTGTAAGTAAAAGAGATCATGCCATATGAACAGTCTTTAACCATTATTTTAAATTATCTGTGCCCAAAAGTGAAAGGAACAACTCTTTCCTGTCCTAGAAACATCAATCCAGTCTATTATATGATTTCTTTATTCATGTGAACCCTCACTAGAAAAAAACGTTTGCATGGAGATCTTTCTTGATATGATAGGTTTTTATTACACCGTTGATGGTCTTACAGATCATTGTTTATATTCTTACACTCGATTTACCTCATCTTTTCTTCTTTGATTGGAGAGCTATTGCTATACGAGCACAGATATTCACAGTTTGTTGACACTGGTGCAAAGTTTGCTAGGCTTTTGTGTTTGTGGTGGGAAGCTGTTCACGAAATGATGGGATAGATGACTGAGAAAAAATAGACTGAAGCTGTCCTTCACTAAAACCTTGGATTGGTTTTTGTAATGAGTGAGGAGACTCCATTTTGATCTTTTAAAGTGAAGAATGAATTTAGGGTTCAGTTAAAGTACTTTTACAACACCGTGCTTTACTTTCCCATGTAATTTGAGGTCAGTTTTTTCACAGCATTCATTTCTTGACCTATCTGACAAAGTAAGATTAATGCATGAGTGAACTATTTCCATGTACTGTGGTTCTGAAGTGCCATAAACAGTTTAGGAATGGAGAAGAGCAAAGAAAGACTTTTTTTTGAGACAAGATTTTGCTTTGTAGTTCAGGTTGCCCTGAGCTCACTGTGTAGCTCAGGATAGCCTCGAACTCACAACAGTCCTCCTGACTCTCTCTCCTGAGTGCTGGAATTACAGGCATGAGCTGCCACGCCGAACACTGTGGTATGTGGTTCTGCCTGCGTGAGTCTCCATGCCCAGCATTGTTGTATATGGTTACTGGGGATCGAACCCAGGTCTTTGCACTTGAAAGGCAGGTGCTGAAATCACTAAGCTACATCTCCGGCCCAAAACTCAGTTTTTTGAAAGGACATTCTAATTCACAGCTTATTTTTATTTTTGCAATGTTAAGAATCCTACTTTGCATTTGTGGCAGGATGTTTTTGTTGTGAGTTATATACTGTTAAACATTTATAATGATATATATTACCAGTTGAATTAAGCATTGTTCACATTACATAGTTCATAAGATACTTTAATTTTAAAGAGTAGGCATTTTTATTACTCCATTTTAAATTGCCTTTCAAAGTTGACTGTTCCCAAGACATGTTTGGTGACATGAAGAAACTCATATTTGAAAAGTTTGCATTAATATTTGAAATAGCAGAGCCTAAAAAGTCAATGATAGAGTGCTTGATAGTATGAACCATATTCTGATTTAATCCCTAGCACCACAAGAAAAAATTTAGTGAAAAGAAGTGAATACCTATTGATAGAATTTATTATGATTTTAGTATTATATTTAGTAGAAATTCTTAAGAAGGAAATATAAGGATGATGAAATTTACCAGTTAGGTTTTGCCAGAATGCATTGAAAACATCAGTATATTAAAGATAATTTTTTCCACATTTACTCATTGTGTGGTACCATACTTTCTTTCTTTCTTTCTTTTTTTTTTTTTTTTTTTTTTTTTTTTTTTTTTTTTTTTTTTTTTTTTTTTTTTTTTTTTTTAGTTTTTTGAGACAGAGTCTCACTTTGTAGTTCAGGCTGATCCTAAACTCAGCCTTGAACTCAGCAATTCTTCTGTCTCTGCCTCCCAAGTGCTGGAATTATAGACATCATCCACCACATCCAGCATTGTGCTATGTGGTATAATTGCTGGTGTGAATCGCGACTCCCAGCATTGTTGTGTGTGGTTACGGGGATCCAGTCCAAGACCTTGTGCTTGCAAGGCAGGCACCAGAACCACTGAGCTAAATTCCTGGCCTACCCCTTCATTTTTTTTTTTTTTTAATTAAAAAAAATTTTTTTAACTGAAATTTTTACTGGTACATTACATATACATGCCATAATTACACTGAACAATGAGAATTTATACCAGTATATGACACAACTCAATTTTCATTTTCTCCCATAGCCCTACCCACCCTATCACCCCCACCCCCTATATGCATAAACTTTGTTTCCTTTCTTTTTTGTTATAATCTCATTATTTTTCCCCCTTTCCACCATTTCGCTTTGAGTATTTTCTATTTCACAATATATGACATGCTTTCTAGAACTCATTTACATCTTTATTTTCTCATACCAGAGAAAAGATGCGATATTTACACATCTATGATCTATTTATTTCACTTATGAGGATGTCCTCAAGGTATGTCCTTTTAAGTCTGAATGATTCAAACAAAATCAAGTTGGAAGTCAGCTAGAAATATGAAGTTGGCTAACTTTCCTACACATTCTTTTTTTTCTGTGTGTTTTTCTATTAGTATATTTAAACAGCCACATGAAACCATTATTTGTGACAGATGGCTTGGAACGGGACATTTACAGACCATCCTGAGTAATATTTAGGTCTAGTATGGACAAAACTGTTAAAAAATTAAGTATACTGATTTTTTTGGATAGGACTTTAATTTATTTCATCCTATATAACCTTTCTTACAGTGATTTGAAAACAAAATACTTTGATCTTTTATTTATTTTGGTAGTAGATAAAAGCTGTGTGTTATTATTTGTTTCATAGAGAATTGAATACTTTGATTCTAATAACAGCAAAATGTCCTCAGGCATTTTGCTTAATTTAATTACAAGTAAGATTCATAAGAAATAATCAAAGACCCTCAAGTCACCTTGTCCAACATGTGTGTGTTCCTTGTGAGTCTGACTTCTCAGTGGAGAGAAGAAATAGGAAATATTTGAAAGTAGTTGTTACCTAAATTCACTGTCTTAAATGAGTTCTTCCCTCTACTTTTTCCCAACATAAATTTTCACTTATTAAACAGTTCAGTGTTTTGTTTTAAATCTATTTCCAATTTTACTTTTTTTTTTGAGACAGGGTTTTGCTTTGTAGTTCAGGCTAGCCCTGAGCTCAGCCTCAAACTCACATCACAGCAATCCTCCTGCCTCTGCCTCCCGAGTTCTGGGATTACAGGCATGAGCCACCACGCCCATCACTGTGGTATGTGGTACTGGTTGCTGCTGGGCGTGAGTTTCCACGCCCAGTATGGTATGTGGTTACCGGGGAATCGAACCCGGTCCTGGCACTTGCAAGACAGGTGCCAGAACCACTGAGCTAAATCCCCGGCCCCTCCAATTTTACTTTTTATTATAAGTAAATAATATATAAACCTACCTTTTAAAAACATTCATCACTAGATGACATGAAATACTGAAAAGCGTTGTGAAATGCTTTTATGCCTTAACTAAAGTATAAAAGAAAGATACAATTAATGAAGATTTCATGTTGGAAAAATATATTGACATATGATCTTTCAACCATTCCTAAGCGTATGGCTCATTGACATTAATTACAGTCATATTGCTGTACAATTATGACTACTACCCATCTTTCAGATTTTTCATCTTCATCAACCAATCCTCTGTAAGCATTTAATAACTCCCTGTTTTCTTTCTCTCATCTCAAGCAATCATTAGTTTCTATACAATAGTTGTATGTGTGTGTGTGTGTGTGTGTGTGTGTGTGTGTGTGTGTGTGTGTACGTGTGTGACTGGCTTGTTTCAGTTAGCGTCTTCAAAGTTCATCCACATTGTTACATGGTCAGAATTGCCTTCCTTATTAAGGTTAGTCCATTTTATGTATCTAGTACATTTCTTCTATTTTTTGTGGTAATTTGTTTCTTCTGTTTGGCAAAGGTTAATAATAATGATTTTTAAGACTGCTTATAAAAGTATGGATGATCAGTAAGTTAATCTATGTGAAGTAAAACAAATAAGAAATTTAAATTATATATTTTCATATAAATATAAATGTGAAATGATTTTACCCTAAAATGTGTCAGTTATTTATTTAGCTGCTTACTTTGTTGGAATTTGTTCCATAAGTAGAGTTATTGCAATGTATATCATGATGCATATTTATTTACCTAAAGAAAAAATAAAGTTGGTTATAATATGTATGTTGGCATGCCTGATGACGTTTACCAGTTCTGTTTGATTTCTTCCTTTTTTTTTTTTTTTTAAGTTTCTTTGAAGTTTTTTTTTGAGACAGTATCTCACTTTGCAGTTCAGGTTGGTCAACTTAGCCTTGAACTCAGTAATCCTCCTGCCTCTGCTTCCTGACCACTGGGATTATAGGCATGAGCCACCGGGCCTGGCATTGTGGTATGTGGTATTGATTGCTAGTGGGCATGAGTCACCATACCCAGCATTGTTGTATGTCGTTACTAGGGATCAAACCTGGGACCTTGCGCTTGCAAGGCAGGTGCTGAAACCACTAAGCAAAAGCTCCAGCCCTTGTTTGCTTTCTTAATATTTGGTAATGTGATTCAATAAGTCATGAGGAATAAGATGGATATATTTTTGCCTATTTTAAGCCATTAGCTTTGTAGTACTGTTCTTTTGTCTTTGGCTTGTTTTTATAATTATTTTTCATTTTATTGGTTTTATATTAATTTTCATAAGAATAAAAAACTATTTATTACATTTTAAAATCTAAAATGTGCATACAATACTGAAGCAATGTTGATTTATTGGTTACTGTGTTCCAGTAATATGAAGTGTTGTCAGTGCCCCAGACTAGAAAGTATCTACAACTTCCTTAAACTTTGGTAGATACTAGTTTAGAAAAAATGTTAATGTGAAATACATGTCATTGTATTTCCTTCTTCCTTTGTTTCATTTGTTTTAAAACAATAATATAAAGTAAGCATCGAATTAAACCAGGTGATAAATTTATATCATAAATTGCCATTCTAAATCAGTAGCATTTGTGTTTTATATTTATGCATTGCACTGAGACTCAAACCCTGAAATGACATACCACTAAGCTACATCCCTCTCACTTCCCATCATGATCTCACTAAGTTGCCAAGGCTGGTAGTCAGCTGAAAATGCTCGTGTGCACCACTATACCCAGCTAGTTAATTAGTAGATTTTAAATGCTAGAATATATTAAAGTATGATATTTAGAGTGTATGTTTCTGGTATTAATTAGGTAAAGCATTTAGAATTTAATGTTTCCTGGTGCACTTAATGTCTAACACTGGATGCTGTACTGCTATATTTAAAATATGACAGCATTGAGAATAACATCTAAAGACTGAAATAAATCAGATACCTTATGATATTCTGATTTTATCATTATGTATATCTTTAATGACTAATCATATGAAGATGGAAGAGTCCAAGTCTCTGTGAAGCTCTAACAGAGGATAAGCAAAAGGGTATTTTTCACTTTTTATTTGTATAATCAAAGTTTAGGGTACACTTCTTTGGCAAAAAATTATGGAAACTTTTTGTTGTTATTTGCAAAACTTATATTGCTAACTTATAAGTTATTGTTAATATAATTTACTAAAATTTAATATAATTTGACTTTTATCTAGTCTCTTTGTTTTCGTTTATATGAAGTATAGCATATGTTACATGTCCATTATTTTTTGCAAAATTGCTAGTCTTCAAGTTGCTATGCTATGTTTTGATGTTTTTGACCTTAATATCTTCATTATTAGGATTGAAATGATAACCCTTCTGTGTGTTTTTCAAGGTCACTATGAGATTTAATGACAATATAATAGCACTGCAAATTATGGAGAACTTTATGAATTTTATTTATTTCTAAAGATTGTACAGAATTGCATACATTAATATTGCATACATTGTTTACACTTTTATGTATAATATTATCTGGCTGTTATCTGACTGTGTGTGTGTGTGTGTGTGTGTGTGTGTGTGTGTGTGTGTGTGTGTGTTTGGTACTTACATGTCATGTATTGTGTTTTAAGTAAATTTGGTTAATGTAAGTTATGAACTTTGTCTTAGAAGAGAATAAAACTTACTCAGCCTATAAGAGTTGATTTTCTTTTCCTCCTCATCCTCTACTGTTTTTAATTTTCTACAATTTATTAGAGTAAAATTGTGTTGGAAATTTTTTTGAGGCAACAAGATGGGGTAGATTGTTTTTAGAAAAATGTGATTGCAGTAAAATGCATTCTCTCAATAGCTTTTCAGATTTATTATATGTTGATTATGAAAGTGTTGTCATTTTAATAACCAGTCTTTCTAGGCTATCAGCTAGTTCTTGAGATTAGGAATTGCTTTTGCAATAATATTAGGGACCGCCCACTGTCTTCTTGTCAGCAACTGATACTGAACAATTTGAACTATTTGATGTGGATACTTAGGAAGGTACTTGCATATATGATGTCTATTTGGAAAATTATTTTAAATGGTTAAATATTTTAAAATATTTGTAGAAACAAAAGAAAAATTTATTGCTATTTATTAGAATATTGTTATTAACATAGTTAGTATTATTTTGTAAATTTATAAGTCCTTCAATAAGTAGTTCTACAACTTTCCTTCCAGATGTCAACTCTGAAAGAGATCAAGTAAAAGTTGCTATATGGCTGTGCATACTCATGTATTATTTTGTTTTAGAAAGAGTAAGAGGGGAAAAAAATGAAATAACTGAATTAATCTCATATGACCAACATCCAGAATATAAAGCTGTTTTTTGTTGTTGTTGTTGTTGTTGTTGTTGTTGTTGTTGTTTTGAGATAGGGTCTCGCTTTGTGGTTCAGGCTGGCCCTGAGCTCAGCCTCAAACTCATATCACAGCAATCCTCCTGCCTCTGCCTCCCGAGTGCTGGGATTACAGGCATGAGCCACCACGCCCAGCACTGTGGTGTGTGGTACGTGGTTCTGATTGCTGCTGGGTGTGGGTCTCCACACCTAGTAATGTATGTGGTTAATCAGGATCGAACCAGGACCTTGAACTTGCAAGACAGGCACTGGAACCACTGAGCTAAATCCCTGCCCCCCCCCCCTTTTTTTGTGGTACCGAGGATTGAACTTGGGACCTTGTGCTTGCATGATGAGTATGGTGTCACAGAGCTAAATCTCTGGCCCCCAGAATAAAGTTTTTAAAGCTTCTCTCAATTTTCTGTATATCTGAAGAATTCTGTGTACAGAGATTTTATTTTATATTTTCAGCTGATAACTGAAGTATATCAACTACCACTATTAAAAAAATCAAGAAAATTTCAAGCATAATTTCTGTCCTTTCATTCTATTACAGGACTCATGTAAGAATCTTATATTTAAAAAAGAAAGTTATTTTGATTTAAAAATAACATTTTTCATGTTAGTTTAAAAGTGGAATGGAAACTTATTTTTTTGTACATATTTGGGCTTGTTGTTGGCTTACTAATGGTTGAGTCATGAACAGAGTCACTTTGTATGTACTTTAAAAGGCAGATGTCAAGTAATTGCTTTATAGAAGACTATTAATTTAGATGAGAACATCACAGTTTACTCATAAAGAAATTTCATTTGTATAATTCTGTATGTTAAAAACTACTTGCTTGAGTAATTTGTACCTTTTTTTTTTCATGAGACGGGCTCTCACTTTGGAGTTCAGGCTGGCCCTGAGTTCACTTTGTATCCCAGATGAGCCTTGAACTCACCTCAATCCTCCTGCCTCTGCCTCCCAAGTTCTGGGATTGCAGGCATGAGCCACCATGCCCAGCACTGTGGAATGTGCTACAGATTGCTGGTGGGCGTGAGTCTCCAAACCCTGCATTTTCATATATGGTTACTAGGGATCAAACTTGGGCCCTTGCACTTTCAAGACAGGTGCCAAAACCACTGAGTTAAGTCCCCGGCCCTGTACTTATGTATTTTTTAAGATAGAAAGGTATTATTGTTTTCAGTAGCTCTGTTTTTAGAATTATATGTAAACTTTCCATATAGTTGAAAATTAATTTCTGGCCATTTAAACACTGCAGATATTTTGATTTGTGCCTAGTGATTGGTATCTTGACTTCCTGATTTGAGGATTCTTAATGTTTCGGAAACAAAGTGGCTGGAAAAAAAGAATTAAAAAAACCTACATGATCAGTTTGCAATTTAAAAAGGATTTTTACTTGGTGAGAACAGTTTTTAAAATTAGAACAGCATGTAATTACTGTTTGATGTTTCATTTGTGGTGTATGTACCTAGACCTTTAAAAAGTAATGAAGAAGAAAGAAAGCTTGCGTAGAAGAAAGGACATTGGAGACCAAGATTCCTTCTGTATATCCAAGGCAACTTTTATTTTAGGTAAATAGCAGAGTCTCAAAAATTTCTTAATTAAATCATTCAGAATCCTTACATGGTGGTACTTTTCTTGATTCTAGTTTGCTGAATCATACCATCAGTCACTAACCTCACAGCTTCATCTTCTTGGCATCCACACAGACAGCTCTTACCACCTGGAGCCCTATACTCATCTACCTCCTCTCTCCTTTCACAACTTCTTCATGGATATGGTTGTGTCCCATATGGACTCTTTTACTTAATACTGTATTTGTTATGTATCTCCATTAATTTTTTAATCCTACATTGATTTGAAATCATTTGGAGACTGTGAAACAACTACTTTAATAAATGTTTCTTATTTATATATCCCTGCTAGTGCATGTGTGTGTGTGTGTGTGTGTGTGTGTGTGTGCGCGCGCGCACGTACACAATATGGTCCATACATCTGTGAGATGTTTAATACTTAGTTCAAAATAAAATGCATATATTTTTCAAAGAATTAAGAAGTAATGAAAAGTCAAACTTAGCTCTTTTTATTTAAATATGTGAAAATCCACACTTCAAGAACTGTCAAAGAATGATTAGTATAGAAAGTAAAATTTTAAAGTTCTTTAAAAGAAAAGAAAACTATACTGGAACAGGATTTGGCTTTGAGCCCCAACCTATCATGTGGGGAATGCTGACATTTTCACTGTGCATATAAACATTGTGTCTTCCATCTTACCCCACACACCAAGGGTCATGTCATAGAAAAATGGGATTTAGGGCAGGGTGTGAGAGTTTAAAAAGTTCTCAAATTTAGATAGGACACTTGTCATTAGAGTCTAGAATTCATACATGATGATTAAAATACATCAATGCTATATAACTGATACCACTATAAATTAATACCATTGTGATTTAAGGCAGATTCTTTGAAAAGTTTTACTAAATTTGAAATATGAGTAATACTAGAACACCCTGTGGCCATGTGGCTGTGAGAGTGTTTTGACATTACAAAGAGGATGATGACACCTTAGAGCCTGTTGAAGTCTGTAATTGCTGGATTTTAGCAATGAGGAGAATGGATTTGACCCTCCAGCATTACCCAGCGGGTGTCCCATTGTGAGGAGGTTCAAGGTCAGTGGGCTGGTCACTGTGCCACTTCTCTAGTAAGGCCATCGAGGTAGCACAGAAGAATGGCCTTTTATGGGAGAGCAGTAGCCCTTGCTTTATGTCTTTTATAGCTGGAAGCATTTTTCACTATTAGAGGATAAGAAAGTTGAAATAATTTAATGCAGATAATGTTAAACAGTGCCTGTGGAAATAGTTACAATGTTACTTTTGATTAGAAACTCATTAATCATAGCAGCTTCATATGAATAGAACTCTTAAACTTTCTGATACAATTTAAACACTTATAATTTTCTGTCTCTATATAGCGAGAAGCTATTAGGGAAGATTTGGTGCATTCCTTTGTAGACATGGGGGTACTGATCCATGAGTGGTCTCCTTTTGTGTGAGTTATGTGTGATTAAACTTCATGGTGTATCTTTACTTTGCTGAGTCCTCTAGGGAGGCAGCAGATTTACCAGAGAGAGAGATAGAAGTGCTAGTTAGTAATTTGGCTTTTTGCTAGTGCTACTTGAAAACTACTTGGTGACTGTTATTCATTGAAATGGATGACTTAAAATCTGAGAGATCTCTGTGTTGCTTTTTTAAGTCAGGAATTTGAAATATGTGGTACCACATAACTACTAAATAAGTAACTTTCTGTTTGTGGTTATAAGCTACTACCAGTTAAATGGTAAGTCTTACAGCAGTGGAAATTGGCAGAAAAACATGTGAATGTCAGACTCCACCCTACCCTACCCTACACAGATGTACAAGTGATATAAAAAATAGAGAAAAATTGTATGTGTTCACATTGCTAAAAGAGAGCCAAAGCTAAGATGAACCAGAAAGTAAGTTTGAGTCAGTATGAGGTGTAGGACTTAAATGCCAATACTTCCAGTTCCTCAGTACAGTTTCTTGAAGAAATTTTAAGGCCCCCAAATTCCATGAATTGGATTAAAGAAGTGTTGTGTAATAGAAAGGTTCTCAATCATAATCCTGACTCTGAATAATACAGCTTTATGCCTTGTTTACATTCAAGGTAAATATTCCTCTGAGATACATATTTACATTCCAGTGAAAGAAGTACAATGCATATGAAATATCATTCATAAGCTCCTAAGAAAAATAAACCTAGAAAACAAGAAATTTTTCTTCTACATTTATATGAAATCTTTTCATCTTAGGAGGCTTTTATTACTACTGCTTTCATCTTTTTTTCCCCTGATAACAGGGTTTGAACTCAGGACTTTGTGCTTGTGAGACAGGTGTGGCACCGCTGAACTAAATCCCTGGCCCTGCTTTCATCTTTTTAATTCATTGTATCACTTAAAAGAAACTCCTGTCAGAGCAGCAGACAAGATAAGAGATCTGATAACGGAACTATAAAATAGATTAGAAAAAAGTGAGTTGATCTTGAGTATGTTGTTGAAATGAATTTGCTGTTAACATCAGCTGATAGGTTAAAGTGGATTCATTAAATAGCATAACAACTTTTTATGGAGAATTTAGGGTCTTTAGGAAATTGAGGATGAGGGATAAATAAAAGAAGCTGTTTGGGTTCTCATGAAACTTAGTCTTATCATGTAGTGGTATGAACTGTCAATGTTGAATGTGAATATATATATAAAATGTACCAAAAAAATCAGTTAAATAACATTTTATTTGTGGGAGATGGAAAACAAACACATATAAGATGCATAGTGTATCTTTGTCTGTATGGGCCTCTGTATGTAACAAAATGCTGCAGACTGCATGTCTCTTAAGCAACAGAAACTCATTTCTTACAGTTGTGAAGGCTGGAAAGTCCTGAGCCACTGGTAGATTTGGTGTCTGGTGAAGGCTCACTTCCTGATTCATAGACAACTATGTTTCTTAGTATCCTAATGTGGTGGAAAGGACGAGGGGCTTTTTAAAAATGAGCCTTCACAAGCAATCACACTTCAGTGACCTCTTATTGGGTATTAGGGTTTAACATAAATTCCAAAGAGACACAAACATTCAGTCTAGCAAAGAGCTGTCAAGTTCTATGCAGGTTCAAGAATCAAAGTTCTATGAAGGTGAGGAAATAGTTGATTCAGGAAGACTGATGTTAGATAGTGTGACTGTAGGCCTTAAGGGCAAGGGCACATGGGAACATAAGAAATGACAAGTACAAAGATTAGGAATTACAATGGAATTTGTCAGGCTGGAAGCAGAGAGGTTCAGTGTAACTCAAATAGTTGGTGAGGATGAAACAGGCTCCCTCAAGCCGCATAGAGTGTCAGAACTGTATAAAAGAGCATTATGAACCCCTGTAAGAAACATGGATTATCAGTTTTTAAAACAATTGCTCTGACTCTAGAGTAATGCACTGGAGGAGGGTGTGAGAATTTGGTATGTGAGCTGGGAGATTAGTAATGAGACTTGAAATAGTTCAAAGAAGGAAGACAAAATGACTTAAATGAGAATTTGATGGTTTTATTTTTTTTCAAAACTTCATTTATTGTGGATACAATTCAATCTTGTGTTTTTCCATTGTCCCCTGAAAAGTAAGTTTATAAAAATGATTGTTTTTAAAATCATAACTACAGTGCATAAGAGGCTTTTTGTTGTAATCTACTGGGGCAAAAAATTAGTCAGCTTATGTTAGTTTTGCTGCTTGTGTTTCATGTGAATCCACTCAAACAAAATACATCTTTTTGGAAATCACTCTTGTGGCTCATTTTGTCAATTTGCTGAGGAGCAGTATTCTGTCAACAAAGACCCATTCAGTAAAACTGTTAGGAGGATTTTGCTCAAGATTTTTTATATCTGTTGAGGAAATACTGTATTTCAGAGGAGAATTGCTGAATCATACGGTAGGGTATATGTGCAGCTTTTTAGGAGGCTGCCAGTTCTCTAAAGTGATTGGACTATATTACCTCACCCCAGCAGCACATGTGAACTGCAGCTATTCTAATGCCATCAGAGTTTGATACTTTCACCCATTCTTAAATGTTTGAAGTGATATATCATTAGGGTTTTAGTTTGCATTTCCCAAGAGACCAATGTTATTGATGTCATTGGGCATGTTCGAATGTGTTTATTGGCTATTTATGTATCTTTATGTGTGTGAGTGTGGTGTTTTAAGATTTCTACTCTTAAAATATATTGGATTTTTATCACTGATTTCTAAGAATCTTTATATGTTTTAGGTAGAGTTGGATGTATGTATTGTAGATATGTCAGACTGGTTTGCCTGTCTGTTTCTGTAGTGATGTGTCTTTTCATGAGCATAAATATTTAATATTGGTGGAAATAAAGTTTTTCAGTTTAGCCTTTTATCTATACTATATTTTTTATCTATATAGCATTCTTTATTTTTCATTTAAATTTTAGAAACAGCTTGTTCATTTCTGCAGAAACATAGCCTATTAGGACATTTCATTTGAATGGCATTGAATCTACAGATTAATTTTGTAAGAATAGACCTCTTAAAATTGAGTCTTTTGATACATGTATGACTTTATCTCTCCACTATTTTATAGCCCGGATTATAATCAATTTCCACTGGCAAACGTGAGATTTTCTCTTTTTAAGTATGTTGAAACATTTATTCTCAGAAACTATATATTCTTTATTAGGACAGCTATTGCAAATCAAAGTAGGTGAAGTGTGCTTCATTATATTAGTTGGAGTAGTTAAAATTTCAGTATAGTATTTGGTTTGGGGGAAGCATTTCCCCCGAAGTGATCAGTCCTTTGATTAGTAGTAGACTATTTTCTGCACTAGTGAAAACATGATCTCTCATAATTAGATTTACTTATATAATAAGCTGATATGAGACAATTAATACAAAACACCACACATAAATGAAGAGACATACATGGGGGCAGTCAGAAAGGTTTTATGAGTAAGTAGTGAGAATGGTATATTTTCTAAGTGTAGGGAGTATGTGTACAGCAGAACTAATGACAATAGCAGCTTCTGTAGGTTGAAGTTTTTAGTGTTGATAAATAGGAAACGATTCAGAGCATTCATCTTCCAGTAGTTAATTTAAGAGGAGTAGCATAATATATACCTGACAGGATTACTGTGAGGATTTAGCAGGAAATGTGTGTCAAGGGCTGATCACTGCGCTTGTCTTAAGGTAAAATCTCCAAGCTTAAATCTCCTAACCTTTGTCTAAATCTAGAATAAGTTCTGAGTGCAGGTGCAGTTGCTCAACCTGTTTCCTTCCTTGTGCTCTTTGCGTTAGTGTGCTACTGCTATTGAAGACCTCAGCATCTAAACGTTTGTAAAAATGCAACTTTACACCTTAAATGGACATACCTTGAGGATATCCTCAGAAGTGAAATAAATAGGTCACAGATAGATAAATATCGCATCTTTTCTCTAGTATGAGAAAATAAATATGTAAATGAGTTCTAGAATTGTATGTTATATATTGTGAAATAGAAAATACTCAAAGAGAAATAGGATGAAGGGGGAAAAATAATGAGATTATAACAAAAAAGAAAGGAAACAAAGTTTATGTATATAGGGGGTGGGGTGGTAGAGTGTATAGGACTATGGGAAAAAATGAGGATTAAGTTGTGTCATATACTGCTACAAATTCTCATTGTTGAGTGCAATCATTGTGTGTATATGTAATGTACCAATAAAAATTTCAATAAAAAAGCAACTTTGCCAGAGTATTACGCTTTTATCCCTACCTTCTGAGCAAGTAAAAATAAATCACAGTTTGTGTGTATGAGGATATATATATATATGAAATAAAAGTGCACAAAGGATTTTTTTCCCTTTCACTGGACTTGAAACTATTGCTTACTCAAAGGAATGGAAGTCTGTTTTCTTTTTTAAAAAATTCAGTTGTAGAGATCAACTTATAGATTAATACTTTTAGTTCTACATGAAATTTGAGTTTTATTCATTACATGAGATACTACATCCTACTATTTTACATGGTGCTTTTGGGAATATGTGACTAATTAATAAAAATTGTTACCCACCTATAAATATAAGAAGATTTCAAACTAGGCATTACTCATAAGTAAAAGTCAGGGTTGCACATAGGGATGAAGGGAAGGAGGGAGGAATTCCTGGGGAAAGAATTAAGTGGCACTTTCCTTTTACTTAGCAAACAAATCATGGTGATTATTTGTTTTAAATATTAATATAGTTTCATTCCAGATACTTGGTTTAAATTATATATTATTAATGAATGTAAACTTACACATTCTGTTTTTTCCTGAGCCTAAGATATGATTCTCTGAGTGTGGGGGCAAATTTATACCTCTTAAGTTTGTTTATGCAAATCTAAATACTATGGAAATCCATTAGGGCTATATTTGAAGGGAATGTAGGAACTATTTCTAAATTTTGATGATATTTTACTGAATTGAATATGTATCACAGGATTTTGAAGTGGAAAGATGGGCAAGAACCCAGGGAACCTGTTCAGTTTAAGAGTTTTGTTTCAAAGATAGGGTGTTTTGTTTGAGATGTTGCAGAGATACACATACAGTCTTGTTTTCCAAGGCAAATTTCACTCTACCAAATAAGATGATAAGATGATTGATTACTTAGCCAGTGATGGAAGTATTATGATTTCTGAAGCTTCAGTGGATATGTATTAGAAAACACACAAAACACAATTTCAGAAGATAAGCCTATCTTTTAAACAAATATTTTCATAAGATCTAACTAGCTTACTAAAATATTTGATCTTGCATTTGAACTCACTTGTTCTGTTTTGGATGTTCTTTACTTTCTAGTCTTTGAGTTTTGCCTATTTGTCTAATTTCATTTTTTATAATTGCTTTAAGTGTACAGGATTTAAAAATATCAATAGAAAGAAAAGGAACCAAATACAAATAGATTTGCTTGTATTTATCTGGTGAAAGGCAGATGTGATGGTCCAAGATAATGCGACACGTGTAACTTTGGATGAGTCTTCAGGAATGGTAACCTAAATTTACAACTGCTTAGTCTGCTACATCTTAGGTTCTGGCATTAAAGTAAGTGAATTTTAAAAATAAACAATATTAGGCTTTTTGCTTTATTACACATTTCTTTTTAAAAATCTTAGTAAGATTGCTTAACATTCTATCAAATAAAATTGATTGATAAATGTATTGATCAAATAAAGTCTTTTCCTGCTTCATTAGGAAATAAAAAGGAAATGTGTGGTGGATGTGGGTGTGGTGAGTGAGTATGTATATCATATGTGTATTTAATTTAAATTGCTCTGGCTAGATGTGGCACATAGCTGTAGTCCCAGCACTTGGGACGCTGAGGCAGGAGGATTGGCGTGGTCTATTTTTGAGGTAATCTTATTTTGTGAGGTGAAGTCCAGTGTACACTTCATACCATATGTTCACATAGTCTGTCATTTGTTTTGAAAGACTTTTCTTCCTTTATGTATGGTCTTCTTGATTGATCACATATATGTGGGAAAAGTACTGGACTCTAACATGTATTTTATTTCTTTACTCGTATGCTGAGTCCACACTATCTTGACTGTAACAGGAAGATAAGTTTTGAATGTAGGCAGTTGTCCCAAGTTTGCTCTTCTTTTTCAAGAGTGTTTATACCTTTCAATACAAGTTTTAGAATTGGCTTGTTAATTTTTTACAACTTCAACCGGGAATTTGTCATATCAGCAATTATTGGAATAAGTGGAAAACTGGCTTCTTAATAAAACTTTGTTTTCTAGCCCATGAATATAACATGTAATTACTTTTTTAGTCTTAACTTTTTTGGCAGTGTTTTATAGTTTTTGTTGTATATTTTGCTCATTTTTATTCATTTTATTTAAGATGTTTTATTTTACATAAATGGTATTGTTTTGATTTTCACTGTCTACACTATTCATTGTTAGAAGGTAAAATATACATTCATTTCTTTTTGTATGCTGTCTTTTTTACCCTGGAACTCACTTTATATACTTTTATTAGTTTTAATAAATTCCCTGTATTCATAATTAAGTTTCCTACAAAAACAAATACATTTACTTCTCCCTTTCTCTTATTTGTGCCTTTTCTTTCTTTTTCTCGGTATAATAAAGTGTTTAGGAACTCTAGTTCACCAATGAATAAAAATGGTAAGTGAAATAAATAGGTCACAGATAGATACATATCGCATCTTTTCTCTGGTATGAGAAAATGAAGATGTAAATGAGTCCTAGCATTGTATGTTATATATTGTGAAATAGAAAATGCTCAATGTAAAATAAGGTGAAAGGGGACAATGTTGAGATTGTAACAAAGAAGTAAGGAAACAAATTTTATATATATGGAGGGGTGGTAGGGTGGGTGGGGCTATGGGAAAAAATGAGAATTAAGTTGTGTCTTATACTGGTACAAATCCCCATTATGGAGTGCAATCATGATGTGTATATTTAATGTACCAATAAAGATAATTTTTTTAAAAAAATGGTAAGAGCAGATAGAATGAATGCTATTTCTGATGTTAAAAAAAAAAATTATCCAGCCTTTCAGTGTTGGCTGTATCACCTGGTTTTTCTTAGATATCCTTTGTGTATTGAAGAATGCTTCTCTGTTCCTTGCTTGCTGGAATTGTTCTTTCGTTTTCTGCTACTTTTTCATTTTCTTTTCCCCCTTTCCTTCCTTCTTTCCTTTCTTATTTTTAGATCATGAGTACAGTATGTACTGAATAATCAGAAAATCTGTCTATTGGATTACTTAAAATTTTTATCTTTCCATTAATTGTGATTAAATACATTGATTTTTTGAACTAATCAACTTGATATAAATCTCCCCTGGTCATGGTGTATTATCTTTCTGTACAACAGTGAATTTAGCTTGCTAGTGTTTATATTAGGATATTTGATCTTTTTTCATGACAATCATGGGACATTTTTAATTTTCTTATAATCCTTCTGACATGTTTTGGTTTCATTGTTAACATAAAATAAATTAGATAATGTTTCCTCCTGTTATTATGTGTTTATATGCTACTGGTGTTTCATTTTGTATAAATATTGATAGAATTCATTAATAAAGCCATCTGGTTATAGAGTCTTCTACATGTGAAAACAGTGATATTTCCTAAAGGATGTGTCACCATTCATAAGTTCTGCTTTTTTGCTATTCCAATTTTTTAATTGATTTTATTACATTATTATCACATTCAACATTGAGAATTTGTACTTGTACATGACACATATTGATTCTTATTTTTTCCCATTCCTCTGCCCTCCCTGCCACCTCCTACCCCCAATATATATAAGTTTTGTTTCCTTTTTTTTTTAATCATCACATTTTTTTCTTTCCCTTCATTTTCCCCTCCTCCCATTTCTTTTCCATTTGAACATTTTCTTACTATTTCACAATACCTATCATACATTTTGGAACTCATCTATACTTTCAGTTTCTCATAGAGAAGTGATACAGTATTAGGGGATATAATAATTTTATTTATATTACTAAATTGAAATAAAGTGAAGTGCCATCATGCCAAGGATAGTTCATAACCATCCCTCAACCCTCTTTGGTAAACTCCTAACCCCTGACTACCACTAATTTTTTCTTACAACTTTTATGATTTTGTTATTTGAAAAAGTTATCCAAAAACACTCATATAGTATGGAGTCTTTTGAGTTTAACTTTTTAAAATAGCATAATTCCATAAAGATTAACCTCAATTGCTGTTATTTGTTTCTTTTCATTGCTAAGTGGTGCTGTTTTGTATGGAGGAGCAAGTGTGTTTCCATTCAATTTAGGAAGGCCATCTTGTATTTTTCTTTTTTTTTTTTATAAAATTAGAATAATTTTAAGAGTAAAGTTGTTGGGAACACTCATGTATAGCTTGTGTATGGGCATAAATTTTCATTTTTCTGGGCTAAATGCCGAGAAGGTGTATGGTAATTATATTTAGTGTATTGGAAACTGTCGGACTGTTTTGTTTTCCAGAGAGGCTGGAGCATTTTACATCCTAACCAGTTTCTTTTCCCTTTACTGCCATTTGCCCCCACCTTACAAAACCTGTAGCCGTTGTGATACATGTATAGTGGTAACAGCTATGATTTTTGTTTACACATCCTTAATGTCTGAAAATTTTAAACATATTTCATATGCTTATAGCATTTCTCTTAGGTACTTTTCTCTCACTGCTCAGACAACATACCTGACATCCAAAGTTAAAGGGAACAGGTTTATTTAGCTCATTTTGTAGAGGTTTTTCATTTTGTTATCAGCTGGCTCCATGGCAGAATAGCATGGCAGACGTGCATCAAAGAGGAGAAACAGTTCATGGTGGGTAGAAGGTAACAAAACAACAAAGGATGCACAGCTTTCTATTCCTTATGTATTATCCAGGCTACTTAGGGTGGATATCACTCACACCCTTAATCCCAGAGCCTTTGACCCTAGCCTTGCTCCATCAATCAATTCTAAGTACACACTCTAGATTTAGCCTCCTCTGAAAATACCTGACCTATGACCATATGAGGCTTTGGGAAAGAAATCTGAACATAAGCTGTAGACTATTCCCTACTTGCTCATCAGTGAAATATCTGGTCATATCTTTTGCCCATTTTTTAACCAAATTGTTTCATTTTTACTCAAGCTGTAAAAGTTCTTTATATAATTATATTAACTTTTTGTTGTATGACTTGCAAATAATTTGTTCCCCATCCATAGATTTTTTTTTTATCTTATTGTGTCTTCCAGAGAACAAAAACTTTTTAATAAGTCCACTTAAGTAGTTATGTATTGGTGTCAAATCTAAAAATTTTTTCTAGTCCTACAAGAAAATTGGTTTATAAATTTGAGAGAGAGGGAGAGACAGACAGAGGAAGACAGAGAGAGAGAAAGAGACAGAGAGAGAGAGAGAATGTGTGTGTATGTTAATGGGGTTTTAAGTTTTAGGTTTAGTCTTATTGTTTTGATTTATGTGTGCCTAGTTGAAAAGATACTACTTACTCCAGAGGTTCCCTTTTATTGAATTGCTTTTCATTCTGTCAAAAATCATTTGTATATGGGCCGGGGAGTTAGCTCAGTGGTTCAGGTGCCTGTCTTGCAAGCGCAAGGACCAGGGTTCTATCCCCGGTAACCACATACCATACTGGGTGTGGAGACTCACGCCCAGCAGCAACCAGTACCACATACCACTGTGCCGGGCGTGGTGGCTCATGCCTGTAATCCCAGCACTCAGGAGGCAGAGGCAGGAGGATTGCTGTGATTTGAGGTTTGAGGCTGAGCTCAGGGCCAGCCTGAACCATAAAGCGAGACCCTGTCTCAAAAAACCTAAAAAAAAAAAAAATTATTATTTGTATGATTTTTGGCCCAATTTTTAAGAACCCCGTTCTGTTCATTTACATGTGCATCTCTTTGTCAATGTCACACTGTCTGCGTGAATTTGTATAGTAATTTTTATCATGTAGAGTGATTTTTCTACTTTATCCTTCATTTAAAAAACTGTGTATGTTATTCTAGTTCTTCTGCATTTCAGTAAAAATTTTAGAATAATGTCTATATAAAATATCTTACTCAGACTTTATGAATTATAAAATTTATAAATTAAGCTTATAGACATATTTTTTTTACCATATTGAATTTTCCAATTCATACATAGAGAAAGGATGATCAAAAGGTATGATGTGTTTTAGATAAAAAAAATATTATAGTGAAAACACATTGCCATTAATTCCCCTTCAAATACTCTTCCTTCGTATGAACATACTGATCCTAGCGTTATCATCGCTTTCTGAAGCAGTTCTGGAATCTTTTTTTGTGAGCATTTGCATGATATATAATCAAAATTACAGTGAAAGATGCTGCCAAAGGCCATCCCAAGAAAGGCAGACTCATAAAACCAAAATAGTTTGTCATTTCTACTGTACTTGCTGGATCTGGCACCCTGTGGCTTCTGGCTTTTCCCCAAAGCTAAAATGATCATGAAACATAAAAACTTGAAGTTAATTCAGAACATTAAGGTATCCATGAGAGTGCAATTAAACATACTTATGATAAAGTACTTCTAGAACTGCTTCAGAAAGCATCAAGAACAATGGGATGTGTTCTACATGTGAGACAGTATCTTGAAGGAGATTAAAAATAATGTGTCTTTTACTGTAATAAATTTAAACATTTTAAGCATTCACTATATTTTTGTTATGCATCATATTAGTTTATTTAGACTGAAATTATTATTTTGAGCTGTTTATTGTTATTTTATAATTTCAGGATGAATATCACATATTTTTGTTGCCCTTATACTAAGAAATCCATTCACTGAGCAGTTTTAAATAGTATTCTATTTTAGTATAGCTTCCACATGTTCAGTGTCAGCTTGTAGAAATGATTGCTTTCTGTATTCTGTGACCTTGCTTTGTCTTGTAGATTCCTTGAGGTTTTCTGTGATTCGACCTATTAATAAACGTTCACTGTAGGTATTATATAGAATACTGTGCTACAAGGGCAAAGCAATCAATAGATCAAATCAGAAAGCTAGTAAAATAATTTAAAGAGATGATGATTTGATATAGGAAATTCATTCAGTAAAGTGAAATGGTTTTGATATTATTTTCAAAGCAGAACTCATAGAAATCTTTAGTAAGTAAAAACAATGAAATTGATTTTTATCCATTCAAATAGTTTTTATATTGTGTTATGTCACTATAAAATATTTTCTCAAGTGGTGAGACCATATTGGTTTGCATGAATGCTATAGGATGTAAGAAGATTATCCCCCACTTTAAAAGAGTTAGGACCTTAAAAAACAAAACAAAACAAAACAAAAAAACAAAAACAAAAACAAAAAATTAGGTTATCAGCAGGGCAAGTCGCAAAAACTGTGTCCAGTGCTTCATGGGCATTCAAGAAATGTTTGTTGGTAATAAATTTAAAAGTGACTTGTTATAAGGAGATTAAACTTATTAGCTATGAGTGAACTATTTAGGACAAGAGCACTCTTCCCCACATTAGTGACTTAGAAAGGCAATAGGAGTGCTTCTTTCAGGCAAAGTAAATCAAATGTACAGCAGGGTTTGCATTCACCTTTAGAATTATATTTTATTAAAAGTAGTTGATTTTCATGAATAAAATTTAGGAGACTGTAGTTACAAAGTGAAAACTTAAAATCTTCACCTAACCCATTTCCAGCCTGCAAAGATAGTTTATGTGTTAAAATCATTACTTGCATATATTTACAGAATTATGATGACATTCACCATTTTACCTTTAATGTCATATATATCATATATATCTCACATATAAGTAACATATGTCATATGCATGCATGCCACATACATGTCACACAGACAAGCACATCACATGTATCACACTTGTACATTACATATGTGCATGTCACATCTGCTTCAGTATGTATGACATATTTTTGTATGTGCCACATTATATATATATGTATATATAGATATAGATAGATTTAGATTTACATGAGACTTTCATGTTTAGTCTGATTATCCCACTTTTCTTCCACTTTTTAGCTTCAGAATTCTCACCCAATTTATTCTTTTATTGATTTTTAAATTTTTTATTATTATTATTTTTAAAGTTTTTTTTTTTTTTTTGAGACAGGGTCTCACTTTTGTAGTTCAGGCTGGCCCTGAGCTCAGCCTCAAACTCACTTCACAGCAATCCTCCTGCCTCTGCCTCCCTAGTGCTGGGATTACAAGTGTGAGCCACCATGCCTGGCACTGTAGTATGTGGTAATGATTGCTGCTGGGCGTGAGTCTCCATGCCCAGTATTGTTATGTGGTTACTGGGGATCGAACCCGGGCCCTTGCGCTTGCAAGACAGGTGCTGGAACCACTGAGCTATATCCCTGGCCCTCACCTAGTTTATTTTTATTTGATGTTCATTTTGAATTTCATTTGTTAAGTTCTTTACATTGAAGAGACTTTGAAAGAATTTACACTTTTATCTCAGAAATTGATTTTTTAGGATATTAAAAACACAAATATTCCTTTTTGCAAGTATCAAGTAGAATAAAATAAACGGAAAAACAAATTTAGCATGTTAAAGTCTGAAAGAGTAGATAATTCGGCAGTGTATTGGTTAAATAAAGAGAAATGTTAACATAAAAACAATTATAGAAGAATAAAATGATTAAAGGTCTTCTGAGATCAATTGTATTATTGAAAGTGAATATGCTAATGAACCTAAAAACAAAAGGGAAAGTATTACCTGGCACTATTTTAAGCCATATTATAGTAGAGATAAAATAAAGCTAAGAAAACCTAAAAAGAGTAACATACAGAGATAAGACAATAGAAAACATTCAAGGACATTTATAGAATTTAAAAAAATTGATTATTTCAAATAAACAGAACAACCAAGTAATTACTGAAAGCAGAAAGCCAAGAGATTTGGAAATTATTTGTTCTGCTTATTCATGCTGTATGCCTCCCATGTAGAATAGTGCTTAGCAAATCAGTAAGTCCCTAGTCAATCTTTATTAATGCATGAATATTTCTTATGATAATTCTTTAACTTTTAGTGCAGTGTGACAATTAAAAATGGAGAATCAAGGAGATATAATAACAGGGAGAAGATTGTTATAAGGCATATTGTATACATATATCTGTTGAGGGTAATGAACATCTTAATCTAAACATAATTTTTAGGTGTAAAGGACACAGTGAATGGTAAAGCCAAATATAGCAGTTTTCAAGAAGAGAGAGAGACAGCAATATGCAATGTACACTTTTAAAATTTAAATAACTAGTATTTTTATTTTGCTGTTGATGCCTGCAATTTTATATCATATAAAGTAATTCAAAACATTTGGAAAAGTAGAAAATCTATTTCATGAAGGAATCTCTGTATTCTAAAATATAAATAATTCTCACAAATGAACAAATGCACAAGAGATAAAACACAAACAAATGAAATATAAGTAAAATAACATTGTATAGTATTGACCCTATTACTGCAAACATGTCAGTTTAAAATGTATTCCTAATATAATACTCCCATCATTACGTTAAGTAACAAAAAGTTTTACCCTGATGTGTATAGAAAAGGCAATTACTAAAATTCATTTTCCTTCTCTTCATAAATGAAAAACAAAAAAGGATATAAAAAATACTTCAATGCTAAAGTCAGCTCTGCAAATTTTACATCCTTTAGCATTTTTGTTTTGACACTGAGTGTCATATATAATGGCCTTATGAGCAGTTAGAATAATGAAACTGATATTTTTATAAATTGTGTTCATAGCCATTAGTTAAATTTTGAATCTTGAACCTTGTAAACATCTTCTATTAGTGTTCAGAATTTTGACTGGGGATTGCCATTGAATTACTAATAATAATTAAATTTAAAATTCATCCCTCTTATTGTCATAACTAATTATAGGTGATTGTTTCTCATAAGCTCCTTAGTCTGTCTTGATTGCTCATTAATGATATTTTTAGAAGTAGCACTGAGGTAGCTAAGCATATGTCATTCTTTTAAATTTAACCAAGTTATATGAATATGTAATTTTGAATGTGTATTTCTTAACACTTTATACATACAACCTGATTACATTCTTAACATTTGTTTGTCATTAGCTGGCCAGAAACAGAAAATATTTGTATGTACTTAATATGTGGTACTATAGACATATTTAGTAAGATGTGGACTTGTAATACTTTTGGACATCCATATGATAAATATTATCATTTTTTTGTCACTGAATTTCACACTGAGAATATGACAGCTATTTCAAAGTTGGTATAATTGCTGAAGTTACTGGTCTGTGTGCAAAAGTATAGTAAATTTTTTAAAGTAAAATTATGACTTTTATTGTCCAAGTTAGCAGTTTTCACTTTTGATTCTAAGTGTGCTCTTTAACGGGAAATTGAATGATTCTCTTCACAGCCTCTTAGTGGACAAACTGATACTATTTTTTTAGTATCTCCTACATATATACCATGAGCCACCATTCTTGGCAACGTGGTTTGTGGTATTGATTGCTGGTGGTCATGAATCTCCATGCCCAGCATTGTTGTATGTGGTTACTGGGGATGGAACCCGGCCCTTGCACTTAGGCCCCCAAATCATCACTTTTATTAAGGAGGATCTTACTGAATTCCTATTTTATTTTCTTAATATGTATACTAATTTTAGCAGTTTTGATTCTGAATTACTAAATTTATTAAAAGTTTTTTAATTAAAAATAGTATGTTTATAAGTGATGTATGTGGTTACTGACTTTCCTTACTAAAAATCATTATTTGACTAGATTTGCGAAGGGAATTACTTTTGAGTCCTTTTAAAATATAACTCAACTCTGCTTACTTTGAGTTCAGTAGAACAACTGGAGACTACATCATGATCAACAAGATATATGGGCACCCACAGACAGAACAGTGACTTACCAATCTGTCCAGTGCAACATAGATATTTGAATTCTTACCTGGGAACTGTGGAGAGCAGCCTTACCTTCTCATCTTGCTGTCATGAATCACGTAGCTTTACAATAGATTTGCTACATTATAGTTCAAACCAAATTTCTGTCACTGAAATCTCCCAAGTCCTTAGAATATAATTTTAGCATTGTTTTAATCAACAACTGTGGTTACCTAGGGCATAAAGTTTTAATCTCACTTTCAGCTATCTAGCCAAACATTCTTTTTAGCTTATGATATTCCCTTAAGATTGTGATAAATATGTCTCCTCCTAGTCTGTTTCTAAGGCTAGTTATATTTTAAAAGTCTCAGTGATGTTTTAGATCACATATAGAACAGGCTTTAAGTAAGTATTTTGCTGTTTACCTCTTAGTTTAAGAATCCCATATAATAAAAAGTGACTAAATATGGTTACTTAAAATGGGAATTTTTAGTTTAAAAATTATAGTTTTTTTCTGACCCCACATCCTCATAGGAGACCTTGAGTTTTTAGAATTAGCCTGGTAAATTTCTGTGACCTATCCATGTAACTAGTGCAACTGTTGCTTTCTATAAGAGTTCAAAAGAAAATTAACAAAAGACAAAACTTTAACAAATTTTAGTTCAGAGGTTTAATTGGCCTTTATTAGCAATTTTTTAATCAGGGAATAATTCATTTAAGTAATTGGGAAAGGTATTCTAAAGAGCATGACCACAGTATGAGCCAGAACACGTGATTGGTTAGTGTCAGATTACTTCAGGTTGTTTTCCTTGTAAGGATTAAAGCAGAGAAGACTTGCTCATCAGGCCTGGCTGCACCAGGCCTGTTTAGGAATCTGGCTGTTGTCTCTCTCCTGAAATCTCAGAGGGCAGGTAAACAACTTAGTTTTGGTTTAGTGACATGGAACTGTTGTATTAGTAGCTCTGCTTTGGTCTCAACAGAGCACAAGAGACCAAGCAGAGCTTTTTTTTTTTTTTTTTTTTGACAATGTCTCACTTTGTAGGTTAGGGTTGTCCTGAGCTCAGCCTCAAACTCGGTGATCCTCCTGTCTCTGCCTCCCCAGTGCTGGTATTACAGGTGTGAGTCACCATGCCCAGCAAAATGGTATGTGGTTCTGCTTGCTGGTGGGTATGAGTCACCACGCCCAGCACTGTTGTGTGTGGTTACTGGGATTTTACCCAGGCACTGGAGCTTGCAAAGCAGGTGCCAGAACCATTAAGCTAAATCCCTGGCCCATGGTTAAATTATTTACATAGTTATTAAAGGAAGTAAGAGGTAAGTAAGCATATGAGCAATTCTTTGTCCAGTAACTAAAGATGGCAAGGAGGCAAAGACTACAATTCCCATACTTTTTTGTTAAGCTAGAACATAGAGATTTTGTACATTTAAAGTTGTAATCACAGAAAGGCAGTTGGCTTTCTCTCAGCAGTCAATTTGGGAGCTGAAGATTTGTTTTTCATTTGTTTTTTTTACATAATAAAGTTCAGTAGAACTACATATTTCTGATTGAAGTGTCAGGCAAGACTAAGTCCTTGAAGTTTTGGAGAATTCTATTTTGAGCATGCTATAAAAATCCATATACTAGGTTCTCCCAAAGGTTTTTATAAATTTTGTAAATCACTTTTATCTTCCACATTTTTTACACCTCTCATTTTATTGCATAGAGACTAAAACAGATAGTCTCCTTGTCAAGTTAAGATTTTTGCGGTAGTAATTTGTCTTATATTTTATTTATTTTTCTATCATGTTGTAAGTGTTGATACTATTTTCAGTAGGTCTTAAAATGAATAGAAAAGAGAAATAATTCTGAAAAATATAAGTCCACATTCCCACCAGCAGAGGAGAAGTGTTCCTTTCTCCCTGAAGCCTAGCTGATAGCAGCTATACTTTGTGGAGTGAGAAGGAATCTCAGAACTGTTTTCAAGTGCATCTCTTGACTGATCAGTGATGTTGAGCATTTCTTCATGTATTTTTTGGTTGCTTTTACTTCTTCCTCTGAAAAGTGTCTGTTGACTTCAGATCCCCATTTTTGAATTGGATCCTTAAATTTGGAAGGGGTTGATTTTTTAAGCTCTGCATGTATTCTAGGTAGTAGTCCTTATCTGTGGAACAGCTGGTAAAACTTTTTTTCCATATTGTTGGATGTGTTTTCGCTCTGCCAGTGGTTTCTTTTGCTGTGCAGAAAAGCTTCTTAATAGGATGAGATCCCATTTATTGATTCCTTCCGTTAGTTCTTGTGCTGTAGGGATTTGTTCATAAAGTCTTTCTCTAAGCCAATGTTTCTAAGAGTTCTACATAAACTGTTTTCCAGTAGGCTTAGTAAAGCTGATTACTTTTAAAGTTAGAAAAGGTGAAATAATTTTTTAAAAATTCTTTGTAAAGCTTAAATTCTGAATGCCAAATGAAAATAATCGGAACACTAAGAGCTTTATTTGCTTATTCATTCTTGTGTTGGTAACACAACCATTTCTCATGGTTTCCAAAATATAATCAATGGCATAAAACATGCACTGTAGCTATTCAATTTTAGATGCACATAGATCTAAATGTTATGTTCTTTGTTAAGTAGTCTCCCTTATGTTGCTAGTTCATTTAGCTGGATGTCATTTTTTGGCTGGAGTGATTTTCTTAAATCTGGAGAAGAAAATCTTTTGATTTTGAGATGGGATTTGGTGAAAATTTATCAAATAACAAGGTAATGTCAATCAAGCAACAAGCTACTTCTTTTTGGTATGCAATAGAATAGTATCAAGCTCTTTAAAATTGTGTAGACCAAGTGTAACTGGAATAAAAGATTGTTGTGATCCATGTCTGAGGATCATAAAAATTGTGTTCTTCGTATTTTTAATTCCATTATCATATAACTGAGATTCAGCAACTGCAGGATCATACAGGCCTTCAACCTGAGGGAGATGAAGGTGTAAGTTGTGAGTGACTTCACCCTCCACTAATGCAGCCATGTCTGATGTTTTTCCCATTTCTGAGCATTGGATTTCTCAGAGAAGACAATGAGGTAGTGGCTCTGTGGGTAATAAAATTTCATGACTTGAAATTATGCTCTAAAGTCCTTGCTTTGTGGTACAGTTGCACCCTGCAAATGACATTAAGCTCTGAGAATGATGGATGATCTCAAGGGAAAAACTTATTACATAAATACACCTAGTAAAAGGTAAAAGATCTATAGAATCTCAAGAAAAACAAGAGTATATATTTAGAATGTCTGTTGAATGTCTTTAAGCCAATATCTAAAGATATATAAATTTCTATGCAGGAGATACACCAATCTCAGCATTTCTACTAGAGAAAGCACCTGGAACAGCTAGAAAGTATGATGGAGATCTACAGAAATTAATGTTGTCTAAAAATATGAGTGTATGCTAATACATACTTTTGAGACATCTATGGATCTATTTTATTTATTCAAAGTTTAAAAAATGTAGATCCTAATGCCCATCAACTAGAGACTGGGTAAAGGAGATGTGCTCTTTTGGGGGGGAGTATATAAAATGGAGTATTACTCTACGTTTAAGAATGATAAGTTTGAGTCTTTAATACTCAATGGACATACCTTGAGAACATACTCATAAGTGAAATAAATAGGTCACAGGTTCATAAATACTGTATCTTTTCTCTGGTATGACAAAATGAAAATTAAATGCATTCTAGAATGTATGATAGATACTGTAAAATAGAACATATTCAAAAAGAAAAGGGGGTGGGGTAAGTAACAAGGGGAAATAAAAAATTTGATGGTAAAAGCAGAAAACAAAGCTTTTGTATATAGGGGGTACGGGAAAGTAGGGTGGGCAGGGGAGTGGGAAAAAATGAGTTGTGTCATATGCTGGTACAAATTGTCAATGTTGAGTGTGATCATGATTCATATATAAAATATACTAGCAAAATTAATTAAAATACAGTGGGAATAAGATAAAATAAAATTTAAAAATGTTGATAGAATTTAATAAAATTCAGCAGTTTTTCTTGATATAGAATCTTAGCACATGGAAATTAAAGAAGTATACTTTAATAAACAACATCTTCCATAACTGTAAAATTATTTAGAAATGCAAACTAGAAACACTTTCTTTAAAGTAAGGAATAAGATAAGAATGCTTCCTGTCTTATATGTTGTACTGTGTTGAAGTAGACAGTAAAACAAAGAGAAAAATAAATAAAAGGTAGCAAGCCTTGAAAGGAAGAAACAAAATTCTTAGTGTTTGCAGATGTCTCAAGAGAATATATAGATCAAACTTTAGTGCCTAGAAATGCTACTAGGTACAAGATATATGTTAATAATAATAATAAGAACAATGCTTTTGTAAACTCAAACCATGGAGTTATGAAAAGTTATGAAAATAAAAATACTATCTAAAAATAATAGAAAATAAATTAATTAAGGGAGAACAACCTAGTAAAGACTTTTTATGAAGAAAAGTTTCAAGCATCATAAAAGTATATATGTTGCATAGATGGCTAAAAATGACAAGTACTCTCAAATCCATAAGTTTGATGAAATTATACTTGAAAAATTCTACTAGAATTTTTGTATAATTTAAATGTATAGAAAAGGTAAAAAATGTTCTCTGCTCTCCTCAGGTCTCTGACTGTTGCTAGTACAAGACAGATTATCAAGGGAAAGGTGCAGATTTTATTTGTTTGTACATAGGAGCCTTCACAAGATTCATGAAGCCTGAGTGCTTGGCTGGTTGGTGGACACAGAGTGTCCATCATGGATAGTATTAAGCTGTTAAGATAAGGGATGTTTTTGCAAGGTTGGTTTGGAGAGTTTTTCTTGGTCCCACTTCCCTTCCCTGGTTATGAGGATAAGTCTTTTTTGTTGGTGAAGAGGAGACATCTTTTACATGAGAGTTTCACTTCTTGTGTTGAGGAAAAAAAGAGGTCAAAGAACCCTTCTTGTACCTTTTATTTTTCAAGTGCTTTTAGTTCATCATAATGAACATGCCAGCATGGTTTCTAAATGCGTGCTAAAAATGACTTAAGAATAACAATGCAATAGGAGGAGAGGTTGTTGTGAGTCATTGTTCTTCTACCTATCAAAATTTACTTGAATTAAATAAAATTATAACCTGTTGATACAGGGAAATAAAACAGAACAAAAGTAGAAGAGTCAAAATCTCTCTATATATGGGAAATTAATATTTTTCTAAAGTAGTGTAAAAATGAATGGAAGAATCATGGACCACTGAATCAGTAGTTAAATACATTTGGTAGACTCATGAAGAAAAATGCTAAAATGAACATTACTGGAAACAGTACTGCAAAATAAATTCAAGATATAAAAAAACCTAGATATAAAGAACGCATTAGGAAATCTTTTTAAAGAACTTACAGGAGACTGACTTTATGACATAAGACTCATAGATGATATGTATTTTTAAAAAGTCAGAGAATACCATTAGTAAAAAATTAGTAAAATTTCAGGATATGAAATGTAATAAACATACAAAAACATTTATATTTTCATGATACATGCAAAAGAGTTGCAGTGTTGTAGAAAAGTATTGATCACATATAAGTGGATAAGAAAAATTCTACAAAGCAACAAGAAAAAGACAAAAATCTTTGCAGAGAAGATGTGAAGAAAAATAAGGATTGTCACAAAAGAATCAAATTATAATAGATATGACAATATATTCAACTATAAAAGTAATAAAAAACCAAGATTGAATAAAAGGGAAGCGATTCACATTCATTATTTTGACAAGTATCATACATCCTACAGCACCAAGTATTTGAGAAACTTAACCTTTATTTCTGCAAAGAGTGCAGATTTGTGAAATAACTCTACAAGTCATTTGGTTATACCAAGAAAAATTGGAAGATTTCATATCTGCGTTCTAGAATTTTCTTGGTTGTTCACAATATAAATAAACTCACATAAGCTTAATAGATCTGTCCAAAGATAGTCATGTAACAGTGTTTTTAAAGAGAAGTTAACAAATAAGCCTTCCATAGACTCAACGTGATTAATTTGAGACTAATAAATTTCAGAACATTCTTTTGAAATTTACTATTTGTGTAACATTTAAAACACCTAAAATAAAAGTATATTATTTGCAGATATACGTATATATAGTAAAAAATATAGAAGCATGCATGAAAATTACATATATTATAAATGTTATTTCTTCATAAAAGTTCGGGAAAAGGAGGAGGATTAAGGGTTTATATATATATGTAATAACTTATATTTTTGTTTTTTGAGACAGAGTCTTACTATCTAGTTCAGGCTGGTCTCAAACTCACTAAGTAGCCAACTCTGGCCATGAATTGGTAATCCTATTTTATATGGCCTCCCAAGTGCTGAGATTATAGATGTGTACTACCATATTCAAGTACATTTTTATTTTTTTAAGAAAAGTGATTGGAAAAATATAATAAAATGTTAATATCAATTTAAATGAGATAACATGCAGATTTTTTATTATTTTGTTATGTGATTAAACTATCAGAATTCAAAATTTTAGAATAATCACCAATTTAAGTTTTTGTAGTTTTGGAATTAGAGAAATTGAATTGCAGTAGCATTTGCTGGTTAATTGTGTTTAATCCTGGAATAGATAAGTCTTTAAATAAAAGTACTATATGTTTATAACAAAATGGAGCTTAACATTCAGCTTGGGAAACACTATGTAATGTCAGCTTTGAAGCATAACTCTGTAGACTTGTGGGTTGGAACCTGATTCAAAAGTTATGAGAAATTTAAAAAAACATCCATAGGCTTCTGGGTCATTTTTCAAACATACTTTCAAGAATAAGAGAGTACTGGAGACTGGATAAAGAAGATGTGGTTCTTTTATAGTGTGAAGTATTACTCTAACACTAAAAATGATAATATTGAGGCATTCATGCTCAAATGGGTGTACCTTGAGTACATCCTCATAAGTGAAATAAGTAGGTCACAGATGTGTAAATATCATATCTTTTCTCTGGTACGAGAAGATGAAGTTGTAAATGAGTTGTAGTATGTATAGTTGATATTGAAAAGTAGAAAATATTTAAAAGGAAAGAGTGTAAGGGTAAATAATGAGGGGAAAATGAATGTGGTGGTAATAAAAAAGGAAACAAAGATTGTGCGTATATGGGGTGGGGGGATGCAGGGCAGGGAGAAAAGAGAAAAATGAGAATCAAGTCATGTCATATTGTGGTACAAACTCTTAATGTTGAATGTGATTATCATGTGTATTCATAATGTACCAATAAAGATAATTTAAAAAAAAGAAAAAGAGAGTAAGTTGCTAGCCCAAATGTCTGTCCTTCAGGCTTATCTCTATCCACTAGGAATCAGTGAGTACATCCTTTCCAACAAATCAACTGTCAAGAAAATTCACCTAGTAAAGTATAAGTGACTGAATGTATATAATTGGTGTAATCTCAAAGTGGTACATTTTAAGGATATTCAGGAACTTTTACAATGACTTTACAGAAAGCTTCTTTCAGAAGAGTGGGAAGGGAGTAGGTTTTTTGATCAGGGCATTCATACAACCTCTCAAACCCTTTACCCAGACAGAGAGTCTGGTCATTAGATAATCCTTTTTTGACCAGAAAAATAAATGAGAAAAGCATATGCAATACAAATGGTTATTATTTAGTTGTAACTTAGATGCCAGTAAGATATTATATGATCTCTTCACCTTGGATAATATTTAGTACAGTATTCAGATATTCTGTATGCATGGCATGAAACAAAGCTGAAGAGATGATTTTATAGAGAGCTGGTGAAGGCTCAGTGATTGGTTTCCAAGAAGCTGGTAATAGAGTCCATTTCACTACAGTTATAATAAATGGGTAGACCATTATTTTCATAGGCCAACATAAAGCACCTTCTAACTGGTGTGCTCACTAGGGAATCATTTCATTATAAATCCATGGTGTTTTATTGTTTAACTTAGTTTAGCAGTTCCTTTCAGGCTAAGCTTCATCAATTCATTTGCATTTCTCCTGTTGTTCAGAAAAGATCTAACTCCTAAGTAGAAACATGTTCACATATATAAGTAGATGTACTAGCACACAGTAAGCATTTTCAAATTTATTTCTGTTATATTTTCTTGTTTGAACATATTATATATCTTACTGAGATAGTTTTTATGGAAAGATTTAATAGCAGTTTCTGTAGCTATTAGTATTTTTTAAAAGTATTGCAGATGATAAATTGAGAAATCATGCATATGTACATATGTGTATGTGCTTGTGTGTATATGTGCTTAATTTATATATATCCAACACACACATATATAAATATATACTCAACATTATCTGTACTAAAATGATGTGATAAAACTAAATAACTTATGTATATGTTTTACATATTTACAAATATATTGGAATATTTATTTATATTTTTAAAAATATACACATATATCTCATATATTCAATATAAAATTCCAAATGGGCATTAGAAGTTGAACTTACAAGAAAACTTTAGCAGAAGTACTGAATACAAATTTTAAAGTTTGTGAGCTAACATGTATTTTTTGCACATAATGTTATGTATTATGTGTGCTATTATTTATAGTATTGTGAGTATTATATGAAACATTTCAGAATGACTACAAGTAAGATATGCATCAGAGAGACTTTCAGGCTTTGATACTCTTGGTTGTATGCTTGATGGATACCTTTAGTGCTTATCAAGGCACTTGCTCATTTTTTAGCATGAACTCAGTCTTCAGTCATCAGTCTTTTATTCTGTGTTTTCTCTGAAAATAGCACAAACTCTCCTACTTGGGATTACTTTGCTTGGCTGCTGAAGTTGTAATGGCAGCAGCAGTGAGACAGCAGTAATCATGTCAGTAGAAATAGTTCATGTGGTGGGCTGTAGCCACAAAAGGCTCTAAGATTAATTAATTAAGTCTTAATATAGATGTGTTTTGACAAATATCCTTTGCATCTTAATTATTTATCCTTTAATTATAAAATCTTAATTGTTACTTCCTTAAATAAATCAGGATAAGAATAATTCAGTGACATTTGTGACTTTCATTGTGTATATATGGTGTGTGTGTGTGTGTGTGTGTGTGTGTGTGTGTGTGTAAAACAGTAATTTCAGGTAGGTGCCAAAGAGCAAAGTGTTTATTGTCTTCATCAAGATGTTGAAGCTCATGTCCTCAAATAATCTTATAAGCTCCAAATATCCCTGTATTAATAGCTTTAGTTCCTTGGCTTTTGTTCCTCCAGCCTTAAAGAGCAATTTGTCTGTCTTAGTTTCTGCCAGAGACCTGATGGGACACTTTCTGAATTCCCAAACTGTCTTCTTTCACTGGCCTAATAACAGATGAATTTCTAGCATATGTCCTCCACATGATTAAAAAAGTTTAACCTGCTTTAGTTTACCTACATGCCATGGAGATATTTAAATTTTTTTAAATGACAGGAATTTAAGTTATAAACATGTAATGTTGGAAGTATCCTAGTTTTGAAATATCTACAGTATATAAGTCAGAAAATGTATAGTTTAGGGATAGGGTGAACTCAGAAAGGTTAAAGATTTAAATGGTTTCTTTCTAAATATCTTAATTACTTTCTATATTTTGTTTTGTGTATTGAAATGTTTGTGGAACTAAAGTGAAAGATAAAAAGTACAATGTTGTCCTTCCTATATTTAAAGCCCTCCTGACCTTTAGCTGAAAATAAGTGCCATTCTGAAACCCAGGAATGCTTTTGCTCATAAATGAAAGGGAAGTCTGCCTAATTAATTACTATTTATTTTCTGGAGTACTAATATTCTGATCTGAAAGCTCTTTTATATACCCGAGTATCTCCCATCTGTTTAGCTTTTTACTGTACGTAGAGAAGCCTCCTTAAATGTACAGCAGATTGGGTTGTTGTTTACCTTTGCAATTAACCAGTGACATTTGGGTCTTCTGGGCACTTTGGAACCAGGGACCTGTAGTGTGTGGGAGACTGTCCAACTGCAGTGACTCCAGTATTCTTGTAAGTTCGTGTAACTGGCTCCCGTAATACTTACATCATACCACCACATGCTTTTTACCTTCTAAGTAGAGATACCTACATTTAAAATCAACCTCTCCTTTGTTAGTGGTTTTTCTGCTCTTCCTGTCTTGTAATTAAATTGGAAAGTCTAGAAAAAAATTTAAAGCACTTTTTTTCAATTCTGGAATAAATTCATTTGGTAAATATTATATCTAAGTTAAATATACATGATCTTAAATTGTGAAAAAAATCATTAATCTTCACTTTCTGGAATTGAGACATTTTTTTTATTTCATGTAAAATTTCTCTGAAAAAAGCTAAGTTGTAAAAACTTTGAGAGAATGTAATTTATTTCCTCAGTGACGGAGTGATTTATTTTTTAAAACTAAATTTTAAAAAACACTCTTGTGTTTATGTCCAAATAGCTTGCTGTATTATTTCTGCTCTTCAAATTCCATAGTTTGGCTCTGTTTTAAAAAGATTAACTTTTATTACAAAGGTAATAAAGCATGCTAAGTATGGGAACATATTTTATGGGTAGGTTGTAGTCTGTCAGGATTATCCCTGTTTTCATTGTTGCATCTGTGAAGTGGTTAAGAGCAGGGGAAGCCCAGTTACCAGGGGACAGTTAGCAGGCTGAAAGATGGAACAGCAGCTAACATCATTACTTCCTTTATTTGATTGTCTTTAGAGATTTTCTGGTCCTGGAGCCCTGTGTCTAGAAATTGTTTATAGAGTTAGTTGCTTTTAGTGGAATCTGTTCCCAAATTTTGTTTGCTGATTGTCAGAACACCTTGAAAGCCTTCCGAATGTACAAGCATTTACCTTTTGGGCCAATCAAATAGTGAGTTATTGCCAGCAGCAAAAGAAGACATGGCCCTTTTGAATTACCATCCATTGTCTTAAATGTAGTAATTTTGTAGTATTCAAGTCTCAGACCTGTGAATACTAAGGGATGGTAAGGGACAGAGAGGAGAATGAGAAGGGAGGAAACAATACTGAAAAGAGGACTTTTCTTGATGAGTAATGTATTTGTTCTTTCCTACTTTTCAATTGTGTGATTAATGTGAACAAAAGTCAGAGAGATGTTCTGGTATTATATCTGTGTTCCTTTTCAAATATTCAAAATCTCATGTATGACATCTATCAAAGAGTGAAAGAAAACAATAACTGAGCATCCAGTATGCCTAAGAAAATTTAGTCGATCCTAAATACAGATCATTTTATATTTGTTATCACAGTACTTTAACAGGGTAAGACACTGTTACACCTCCCTTCTACAAGTGAATGTTTCTACAGAATAGAAGCAGTCTAAAGTTAGAAACCTTCCATAGTGTTTCAAATTCTGATTTGATCCAAAGTAATTTTCTTTTCATTGCTCCTGTAATTTAGAATAATTGACTATGTTCAACAATATTAAACAATTCTCTTGATTTTAATATATTTGCCTTGATAGAAAAAGAAATTAGTTAAAAACATCTTACAATGAAAAGGATATTGTAAAGGGATCTTGTAGATTATGTTAATATTGGACCTTGACCACCTTAATACATCATCTATTTAGCTTTAAGTAATTCTGAGATAGATTCCAATTTGTCATCTAGCCATTTTCTTTGAGTTTGTCCTCAATAGAGATGAAAACAGCTGGTTACCATTCTCAATATAATAACCCATATATTTCTAGACCATTAAAAAGCATTCCCTCAACTTTTTCTTCAGAGTCTGGACTCTTCTAACCTTCTGATCTATCTTCTTTTTCCAACCCTTTCATCATCTGTGTGGGCTTCCTTCCTTTTCATTTCTCTGTATTCCCTTTCTGTCATGAAGTTCATAATTGGGCCTGGATATCCAACACAAGTCAAGCAGTGAAAAGTAAAATAAGAAGCTTACCTCAGAGTTTCTAAACTGATTTTCTATTTATAAATCCCAGTAATGTGCTTGCTTAAAACACAACAAGATTGGTGCTTGCTATCATATTTCACTTAAATTTCTGCTGTGGTTCAAAGTATTTTTTCCCTGCTGCCTACCACTTGTTGCACAAGGCTGGCCTTAACATGTGTTTACTCTTAGATTGCAAAACACATTGTTTATTAAAGTGACAGGAAAGACTTGTGTGAACATGAAGAATGTCTTGATGGGAAAAAAGTTAGAAAAGATTTTGATGTTTTAAAGTGATCATGTTTTTAAAAATGCTTTTTTTCTTTATAAATATATAATAGAGCTTAGAAGTTCATCATTTGTGCCCAAAGAGTTGATGATACAACTGTGTCTCAATCATATCACTGAATACAGGTAGGTTTTCTCAGTGTCAAATACTCTGTGTCAAAAACTCTGTGTCAAATACTGTTCCACTGCACCAAAATTCTTTCTTTGTATGTATCTTATTTATTAATGGAGACCTAAGAAGCTTTCCTTCTGTCACATTACCTATTTTGGCTAAATAGGTATTATATAATATTAAATACTAAGGGAAGCTATAGATATACTGTCCTTTAAAACTTAGCCCAGGGGCCAGGGATTTGGCTCAGTGGTTCCGGCACCTGTCTTGCAAGTGCAAGGGCCCGGGTTCGATCCCCAGTTAACCACATACCGTACTGGGTGTGGAGACTCATGCCAGCAGCAACCAGTACCACATACCACATACCACATACCACAGTGCCGGATGTGGTGGCTCACACCTGTAATCCCAGCACTGGGGAGGTAGAGGCAGGAGGATTGCTGTGATGTGAGTTTGAGGCTGAGCTCAGGGCCAGCCTGAACCACAAAGTGAGACCCTGTCTCAAAAAAAAAAAAAAAAAAATTGCCCTAAGTGCACATTCCTTTTGTAAAAAACATCTTTACTTTCTCATTTAAGAACTTCTGTGCATTATATATCATCTAGTTTATTAGGAGGTATTATAAATATTATCATTTTTCCCTTTTTGAGTGGCTTGTTTTGCTACCCCCATTTTTTGCCAATAATTTACTTTTTAGTTATTTGTTTTGTTAGTGGTTTCAAATTAATAAACCAATTCTTTGTAGAAGAAAACTGTCTGTGTGTCCTAAAATTAGCCATTTTGTGGTTCAGTGCAACTATTGGAAAGGCACTTTTAAATCTCTTAAATTTTTATCTACTTGTATCATTTTTACTTCTGACTGACCCATACAATAGCCATCTTTGTTAAAGTCCCTTAGAAGAACAGATTGTTTAAACTTTTTATTTTGTGATAATTCTTCATTTATGAGAGTGTTGCAAAGATTGTACAGAATGTACTTATAGCCATCCATTAGTTCAGTTATCTAAAACTTGTATGGATTTTCTGTGCACCTGAGCCTTGTAGAGACACATACAAAGGCCCTGAGGGCTATGTCTGTGGGTGGTGGTGGAGGTACCGAATATGTAGCTGCTGGGTGCAGGGATACGAGAAGAATAAGTTTTAGAAGAAGAGAGGATTTAGCTCCATCTCTTACGGGTTAAAGAGGCTAAAGTATTTCTGGAAACCACCTTGGTCTGCCATAAAATACAGCATGATAACAGCAAGTGAATGCAAAGAAATCTGCTTGTCGCCTCTTGTTTCACTGTCAGTAAGTTTAACCCTTATTCTAAGCTTTGAAGAATTTCCTTTACTCAGACAGACTCCATTTTCTTAGGCATCACTGACTTCTACTAGTGTAAATGCTTCATTGACTATGCTTTCTTGTTTATCTAATTCTAGTACTTTATTCACTGATAAATTTTATCTACCTCTTAGTAGAAGTATTATTAAACTGAGTAAACAAGTGATCTTTTATAGATTCATGGTGGAACTTTATTGTGTGTACTTGTGAATTTTTCTAAGAGGACCTACATGTTTTATGAAACTCTTTAAGTATAAGTTATCACTCCTTGCTATAAACTCCTCCCCAGGTTGGTAACCTAACATGAGAAATATAGGTTAGGCCAACATTCCTCATTGCAAAGGGGATTTAAGTATGTACTTATTCTCTTATCCATATGTATTCCCATGCATTTGTTGCCAGTAAAAATAAAATTTAGCTATGGATTTGATTGTAATAAAATTGCCTTGGGATAATGAAATGTAAATTGCTAGTTATGAAAGTTTTTTCTCTTTTTCTTATAATAGTACAGTTTGTTTTTTCACAATTAGTAGTATATGCCAGTATAGTCAAATACTGTATAACTATGAAATTTCAAATGATTTTAAGTGAATATTATATTGATGGTTGTATTACTGTTATGCTAGAATTGTTAGGGACAAAAAAGTATGGGAAGTGTGTTAGATTTTGGTAGGACTGATACAAAATGTTACTTTTGTATATTTATAAAGAATATTCAAATTTCTTTGTACTATCCCTTCCAGCTTCCAGGTCAGCATAGACGAAAAGGGACATTTTTTTTTTTTTTTTTTTAAGACAAGGTGTCCCTGTACTTTATGCTGGCCTCGATCCCACTATTTAGCCACTATTAACTCCAAACAGTCCTGTCTCATTCTTTTAAGTGCTGAGTTTGCAGGAATGTCCAACCACACCTAGCTCAGGGACTGTCTTTCTGTTTAATACTGTGTTTCTAAAGCTCTTTTATATCAGTTGAATTTTCTGAAGAATCATGTAATTGGCTGCAATTTCAGATATATAATTTTGCCACATGAAGTAACTAGTCCTTTAAAAATATTTTTAAACTGGGCTTTAACTTGCCAAAGATTAAAACTAGATCTAACTCTTTCACCATGTACCAAGCTAAAATCAAAGTGGAATAAGAGAACTAAATATTAAAACAGACTCTAAACCTGATGCAAAACAGGTTAGGTAAAACTCTCGAAGACATTGGCTTAGGGAAAGATTTCATGAACAAAACTTCTATAGCACACGAATTGGCTGAGGAAATCAACAAATGGGACCTCATTCTTTTAAAAAGCTTCTGCACAGCAAAGGAAACCACCAACAGTGCAAAAAGGCAACCAACAATGTGGGGAAAAAATCTTTACCAGCTGTTCCTCAGACAAAGGGCTACTATCTAGAATATATAAAGAGCTGAAAAACATCAGCCCACCCAAATTTAATGACTCAATTCAAAAATGGCCACCTGAAATGAACAGATATTTTTCAGAGGAAGATGTAAGAGCAGCTAAGAAGCATATGAAGAAATGCTCAACATCATTAGTCATTCGAGAGATGCAGATGAAAACAACATTGAGATTTCATCTCACTCCACATAGAATGGCTGCCATTTCAGATTCAGCCAACGGCAAATGTTGGCGAGGCTGCGGAGAAGAAGGAACCCTTCTCCACTGTTGGTGGGACTGTAGACTCATAC
>PVIR01006947.1:0-63345 GCA_004026965.1 Petromus typicus
ACAATCCTCCTGCCTCTGCCTCCCGAGTGCTGGGATTACAGGCATGAGCCACCACGCCCGGCACTGTGGTATGTGGTACTGGTTGCTGCTGGGTGTGGGTCTCCACACCCAGTATTGTTATGTGGTTACCGGGGAATCGAACCCGGGCCCTTGCGCTTCCAAGACAGGCGCCGGAACCACTGAGCTAACTCCCCGGCCCCGAAACTTTTTTTTTTTTTTGAGACAGGGTCTCGCTTTGTAGTTCAGGCTGGCCCTGAGCTCAGCCTCCAACTCACATCACAGCAATCCTCCTGCCTCTGCCTCCCGAGTGCTGGGATTACAGGCGTGAACCACCACGCCAGGCACTGTGGTATGTGGTGCTGATTGCTGCTAGGGCAAGTCTCCATGCCCAGTATTGTTATGTGGTTACCGGGGATCAAACCCAGGTCCTTGCACTTGGAAGATAGGCGCCGGAACCACTGAGCTAACTCCCCAGCCCATTCTTTCCTAATACTTGATATACTTAGCTTGTTAATCCTGAAAACTACATAAAGTATTATTTCACAGCTGAGAAATCCAAAGTTTCACTTCATAATCACAGAAACCAAAACTGAAGAGCTTCCATTGCTCGATCGCAGACACACAAATAAAAAGAGGGAAGACGAAAGTTATTCTGATTTGAGTGACTTCATAGTATACACACAGAGTCTGCAAAAAAAAAAAAATGTATATACACTTCAGGAAAAGAAAAACTTGCAAAAATATTTTATTTTATTTTTTTTGAGACAGGGTCTCGCTGTGTGGTTCAGGCTGGCTCTGAGCTCAGCCTCCAACTCACATCACAGCAATCCTCCTGCCTCTGCCTCCCGAGTGCTGGGATTACAGGCGTGAACCACCACGCCCGGCACTGTGGTATGTGGTATGTGGTACTGATTGCTGCTGGGCATGAGCCTCCACGCCCAGTATAGTATGTGGTTACTGGGGATCGAACCCGGCTCCTTGCGCTTGCAAGACAGGTGCCGGAACCACTGCGCTAACTCCCTGGCCCGCAAAAATATTTTAATATTAAACTTATTGAGATATATGACGTTAATACAAGTTACCTTTGGATTCTACAATTAAAAGAGTTCCTTGAAGTGACCATTAGCACTGAGGATTTAGTTCTGTGGTTCTGGCATCTGCCTCGCAAGCACAAGATCTCAAATTCGAACCCTGGTATCAAAAAAAAGTGGCCATGAGCTTCCAGACATTTATTAGTATAGCGAACTGCTGCTTGGGTCGCGCTGGGCATTGAGATCCCTGCACATGCATTTTCAATTTCTTCTCTAAGGCTGGCAGCGTAGTGGGTTTTCTGCAAGATAGGACATCCTCTAGGGCCCTCCGTATGAAGGCAACACCATCTGTGGAAGAAACATCATACTGTTTCTTTTCTTGAAGTGTGTATAAAGAACTTTCGCCCTAAGCTGTAGCTCCCTTTTATAATTCTGAGACAAGGTCTCACTAAGTTGCCCAAGTTGGGTTTCTGTGTGATCCTCCTGCCTCCACCTCCCAGAGTACTGAGATTACCAGCTCATACCGCCACACTTGGTTTAGTATGGACACGTTGGTGGCCATCCCAAACCCCACCAGTTGAACGCCGTGCCTTACATATTTCCAGGTGGTCACACATAGCACTCATCAGTATTAGTAGAACATTTAGAGGAGAAACTGGTGAGATGACGCTCATCGTCCCATTTTGCACTGGAGAAAATTAAGGCCAGAGAGCTGACTAGCTCAACAGTTAGCTGAAGTAGCTGCAGTCCTTCTGGAATCCCCACAGCTCTTCTTCAGCTAGCTACCTTCTGCCTACTGCTGGGGCTTCCTTCACGAAACAAATGACTCATGATAAATCGCTGCCTGGACTTCCCCTTTCTCAAAACACAGGAAGTTTGTGTGTTTGCAATCCTGTGGGGGAACAATTTCGGGTCGGTTACAAAGGGGGCGGGGCCGCGTAGAGGGTGAGGGGCGGGGCCACAGCCACACCTGTAGTTTTCCTCCTTGAGGTCACTGTCCTATGTCTGCCAAGTCAGGTTTGGAATTCCTCCCCAAAGAGCTAAATGTACTTTTATTTAATTATTTTGTTGTGTTGGGGATTGAACCTAAGGCTTTCACACTGGGATATATCCTCAGCCCTTACAAAACCTTTTTATTTTTTAAAAATTTATTATTCTTTCATTTATTCATTTATTTTTTGAGGTCTCCTTATGTAGGTCAGACTGACCTTGAACTCACTATGTGGCCCACGCTGGCCTCAAACTCACAGCAATCCTCCTGCCACAGCCTTCTGAGACACGCCTGGCATTGTTGTATGTGGTTACCGGGATTGAATTTAGGACCTTATGCTTGCCAGGCAGACACCAGAACCACTGAGCGAAATCCTCGGCCTAATATTATTTTATTTTTAGAATGTATTTTATTTAAATTTTATTTTTATAGCATCGGGTGCCATTCTCAGTGGTTAACATGTGAACCCATTTCAGCGGTAGAAGAGCCTTAGGAAGATGACTATAGGTCTGGAACACTGACTCAAATCACAGCCATGCCGCTGCCCAGCTGTGTAATCCTGGGGAAACTATTTATGTTCATTTAACAAATATCCTTGAACATCTACTGTGTGGCCCAGACTGTTCAGGGAAAGGAACAAGGGTCCCTGCCCTCACTTGGTGCTTACATACAGGTGGTAAACATATCGAATACACAATGTTAGAAAGCAGTAATGGCTACAGGGAAAGTAAATAGAAGAGCATGCTGGGACATGGAAGCACTGCTACACAGAGGAGAGAAGATGAGAGTCAAACAGGGTGCCCAGCGCTGGGCTGAGCAATCCCCAGCACCACAAAACAAAGCAGAATGAAATATTGGTCTCAGGGCAGGTCTTCTGGAGAAGGTGATGTTTATTAATTTGGGGGGTGGCTGTCGCTAGAAGCTGCGTAGCCAGAAGCCGCGGTTCCAGTCCTGGTTCAGCTCTTAAACTGTGTGATCACAGGCAAATTAGGGACACAGCTCTGTGGCTCAGTTTCCAAATCTATACACTGTGACAGCAACAATACCCTTTATCCTTGTGAGTGTAGGGAAAGTTTGGGGACAGGCAGGGAAAGTTCTCGGCCAAGTTTCTGGTAAATGGGGATAAGCCCCTGCAGAGAGAACTGAGACGCCTACCTGGCCTGTCTCACTTCCTGGGAGTGGAGGCTGAATTTCCTCCTCCTTCACCTCCAGGTGAGCATAAAAGAAACAAAGTGGGGGAAAAAATGTACCAATGAACTCAAGAAATGGGGGGAAAAAGGGGGGGGGACTATGTTATAAAACCTCAGTTAATATGTAAAATGTATATATAGTAACACCTAAACACACATATATCTATGTATATATCTATATAAAACCATGTATGTGAGTACATATATATTTTATTATTCTCATCATAGTAATACACTAAAATACACATATATCCTTTTTACTGACTTGGCCTTCAATGTAACTCTGCTGTGAATCTCACAAGATACACACCTGGACAGTACAGAGAGACCAAAGGAATGCTTATGGGAAAATGTACACATAAGTGATGGATGGGGCAATGGCCCAATCAGGGGTCCCAGAGCCCAGAAAAGCCAGTCATGTTCTAACAGCTCACAAGGGGGAAGAGTCCCTTTCTCACCATGTAATAAGAGGCTCAGAACAGAGAGACTCTTAAGTTCTGATTCTGGACTTCCTATCTTCCGCCAATAAAATTGCTACCTATCTCCTTATTTCTCTCCCTTTTCCAAAAAACATAATGTATTCCCTATAACTTTTCCCTTTCAAATAAAGTGAGTTTCTTTCTCTTTTTAAAGTTATATCTCTTTTTTTTTTTTTTTTTTTTGTTTTTTGAGACAGGGTCTCACTTTGTAGTTCAGGCTGGCCCTGAGCTCACTATGTAGCCCAGGCAAAACTCGAACTCACGGCAATTCTCCTGCCTCTGTCTCCAAAGTGCTGGGTTTAGGCATGAGCCACCATACCCAGTTGTGTTTTTTTTGTTTAGTTTTTAAACAAACCCTGCATATAAATCTATCCTCACAAGATGTACATCTCTTGATTCCCTCATCAGGAACCATAAGGCTTTGTCTCTCTAACTCTTTACTGGGGCTGCACTATGATTCTGGTGGGCCACTCAGACAACAGAGTGGTGGCACTTGTCCCCCCGGTACCACATCAGCTCTCTAAGAAGCATGAGGGGTGCAGTGCTGATGCATACATGTTTGCCCAGTGCAGCCCAGCAAAGTAGCCAGGCTGTCTTTCCTTCTTTCTTTCTTTTTTTTTGAGACAGGGTCTCGCTTTGTGGTTCAGGCTGGCCCTGAGCTCAGCCTCCAACTCACATCACAGCAATCCTCCTGCCTCTGCCTCCAGAGTGCTGGGATTACAGGTGTGAGCCACCACGCCCAGCACTGTGGTATGTGGTACTGGTTGCTGCTGGGTGTGAGTCTCCACACCCAGTATTGTTATGTGGTTACCGGGGGATCGAACCCGGGCCCTTGCGCTTGCAAGACAGGCGCCGGAACCACTGACCTAACTCCCCGGCCCTGTCTTTCCTTCTTTCTGTACCAGATCCCAAAAGAGAAGAGAAGAAAAGGACAGGGTTGTCCCTGGTGTGAGCTGCCTGTCGGTGCTGTGTGCTGATGACTGCGCTCTGCAGTCTCCACTGAGGTTCCTTCTGGAGGTGCTGTTCCTGACTGTAGCCTTCCAGCCCACCCCTGTGGCCTTCCTCTGTTAGGTGACCTAGAGTAGGGTCTGTTGTGTGTGGTGGAGAAAACTCACTGCTGCAGCTATGAATACTCACTGCTTACTTCTTCACCTAGTGCCTCATCTTCCATTCATTATCTTATTACTCGAGGCAAAAATTGTTCATCCCATTGTACAGATGAGCAAACCAGTTCAGAGAGGCAAGTTCACATAGCCAGTGAGTGTCACAGGCAGGGCTCAGACTCAGGTGTGACTTCAGATTGTTCTCCCAAAGTGCCTCCAAATGGTGGCTAAAAGGCTCTTGTAAGATTTTTCTCTTGCCACACTTGCTGTGACTGTGATGAGCCCGTAGCTCAGCTCTGCATGGAGAAGGGATCATGTGAATCTGGCCTCTAAACTACAGAGACAGATGGCTCCAGGCTGCCTGGGAGAGCTCCCAGGAGCACTGACTGTACCCAGCTCAGGTCAGTGCTTCAACAGAAGTCTTCCTCCCAGTGCTTCAACAGAAGTCTTCCTCCCTCCTGCCCCTTAGAATAGGTGGCCTGATTCCTATGAAAACACAGAGACAGAAAACATCTGGGTGACTGTCATTGCCAAGCATCAATGAACCATTCACTGGTTTGATAGAATCACAGAGGCCAGCTAGTGCGGACAGACGTATGTGAACCCAGGCCTGGAGACCTAGATTCTGTCTCTCATTGCTGTGTGATCTTGGGCAAGTCTTTGCCTCTTTGTAAGCCTCAGTTTCCCATCTCTTCTATAAAGAACACACTGGGCTGGGGTGTAGCTCAGTGGCAGAGCACTTTCCTTGTGTAGACATGGGACAATCAGCATTAGAATGAGGGCAGGCCTGCTCTCAGGTTGGGGAAGCCTCAGTTCTCCTGTCCATCATGCCCCAGGCTGTCCTGCCATCTAAGGGCGAGGGCCAGTTCTTTTTCAGTCCTGAGCTGATTCGAGCTGCCCAGACTCTGCAGGCTCATTCTTACAGGCTGGAGTCTGGGAACTGTCCTCATACCCACGAGTGAGTGCAACCACCGCCTACCTAACAGATGTTTCCCCATGAGGAGTTTCTTCAGTTTCTGCCCAAGAGAAGCCTTCCAGCTCTGGGTGTTTCCCTGGACTCCTGTCAGAGGCCCTTCTGACGCCGCCTGCAGAGGCTGCGAGGCTGGTAAACCCTATGGGCGTCCTGTCTCACTGCTGACAGGTTCCACCTCAAAACCATTACCAAAATATAATGACAGCAGCAGCCATTTGCTGGGCCTGGCGCAGCACCAAATGATTTACATGCATGATCTCATTTAATCCTTATACAACCCAGAGGGACAGCAATGGAGGCCACTACTGTATAGATAAGGACATGGGTCCCCAGAGAGGAAAACAATTTGCCCACGATCTCATAAATGGCGGAAGCAGGATTCAAATGCTAGGTCAGGAGCTTAACAATAGGGTGCTGCTTCTCCACAATCCCATCAGAGCATATCACAGCAAGGATTTAACCTGTTCCCAATCCCCACTTTACAGATGGACAGGTCAAGTCCCAGAGAGCAGAAACTGGCCCATGGTCACAGTGCAAGTCAGTTCCAGAGATGGTTATAAGATCACTCTTCGCAAAGCTTCTCATACCGTTTGAGGAAACCAAAAGTGCACCAGGCAGAAGCAGTACATAAACAAGACATCCCAAGTCTTTAGAAATCCCCAGTATTTCTGAGGAAGTCAACAGTGGGTAAGATTTACAGAGAAGGATCTCCCAGAAGCCCTCGGGTTTAGAGAGGAGAGTCCTAGGATCCCTCTGGGGAGCAAGGGGGCTCTGGACATCATTCTTTTGGCTCCAGATGAGGCCTCAACACCAGCCACTTGCTGAGGTGACACACAAACCCAGTTGTCCTTCCTGGCTAATGCCCACCTGTCCTCATTGAAATTCAATGTCGCCTCCTCTGGGAAGGCCCTGATGAGCTCCCAAACTCCCCAGGCTTTCTATCCGTTCCAGCTCTTTTCCAGAATAGGACTGACCCAGTTTGCCCTGAGGACTCACGTCAGAGACTCGTTGAACTAACACCAACTTTAGAACTCATCACCCTCCACTCACTGACCTCTGAAGATACCGCTCCAGAATTTGACATTATCCTTCTAAAAGCCAGCTCATCTTTTAACATGTGCTAACATGATGGATATTTAACATAAAAACCGACTTGAGTCAGCCCTGCAGCCTCCTGGAGCACTCCTGAACTCCTTGCCCACGCTCAATTCAACCCTGGACATGGGACCATCTCCTTCACAGCTTCTTTTCTTCTTCTTCTTTTTTTTTTTTAGGTGCCAAAGGGCCTTGTGCATGCTAAGCACTTGCTCTACCACTGAGCTACACCTTCAGTCCCAGTCTATCTAATTTAAGGTTTTAAATGATAATGCTTCTGCCTTGACTGGTACCTTTAAAACCGAACCTCCTTCAGAGACACCTTTACTATAATTACGCACGTGAAAGCGTGCTGAATATCCACACCCCACCCCCACCCCTCCCTGCCAGACTGGAAGCCCCATCCCCATAAGAATCTGTTTGACTCATCTGTCTGTATCTGCTTCCTGCGCAAAGCCAGGTACGGAGAGAGTAATTAGGAAGTGTTTACTGAAGAAACCAGTCACAGGTGTTTACTTGTGAAAATAACACTAACGTGGTCTTGGCAGGTCTAGGTGGCTACCGGTGCTCATGCATCAAGGCCAGAGGCCACACGCTCACCTCTGTCGCTCCTGCTCCCTGCGTGACCAAGGGCAGCAATGGTGTGAACGTGAATGTGGATGTGCATTTATTTGCTCACACCAGAGGCAGTTTACTGTTTTACAGTTCTGGTCTCACTAAGTTGCTATGTTGTGATTCTCCAGCCTCAGCCTCCCAGGGGCTGGGATCACAGGCCTGGCCCCTTTCTACCTTCCAGACCTACTTTGCTTGGCTCATAGTCGTCCATCCTCAAAGCCAATGTAGTATCTTTAAATCTCTCTTATGAAGGGCCTTGTGATTACACCGGGGTAATAATCTACTTGAATAATAATCTCATTTTTAAAGCAATGTCACTTTGAGATCTTTGGGCTGGGGATGTAACTCAGTGATAAATCACTTGCCTACCATGCATGAGGCCAGGGATCAAACTCTAGTACTGTCCCCCACAAAAAAAAGTACTTCTAAGATCCTTAATTTTTTTTTTAAGGTTTTTTTGAGACAGGGTCTCATTTTGTGGTTCAGGCTGGCCCCGAGCTATATCCCCAGCCCTAAGATCCTTAATTTAAATTCAGGCTTGCGGTGTAGGTCTGTGATCTCAGCACTTGTGAGGCTGAGGCAGAAAGGTCACAAGTTCATGACCAGTCTAGACTACAGAGACAACTTGTCTCAAAACATCAAAACAAAGCTGGGGATTTAGCTCAGTGGTTCTGGCACCTGTCTTGCAAGCACAAGGGCCTGGGTTCAATCCCTGGTAACCACATACAATACTGGGTGTGGAGACTCAAACCGAGCAGCAATCAGTACCATATGCCATAGTGCCGGGCACGGAGGCTCCCAGCACTTGGGAGGCAGAAGCAGGAGGATTGTTGTCAGTTCAAGGCTGAGCTCAGGGCCAACCTGAACTACAAAAGCAAGACTTTGGCTCAAAACCACCAAAAACCAAAAAAAAAAAAAAAAATCAAAACAAAAGACAAAAAAAGCCAAACCTTAAGTGTATCATCAATCTCTGTCCTGCTATCTAAGGCTCCGGAGACTAGGACTGTCACGACATCTCGATGGGGGTCATCATTCAGCCTACCGCATCTTATTAAACCTTGCTCTGTTGAGATGCTCATCAATGTATGGTGAACGGCATCATACCAAATGGAAAAACTACTGCCCCAGAAGAGGGCACGCAGCTTGACAGCTGCCTCATCACCCCTTCCAGCTCCCCCATCCCGGATGTTGCTGTTTCCCTGGGATACTGGTAATTTTTCCTTTAACCTCTTCCGGAGATAAAAAATTACAGTCTTATTTAATGTCTTGAAGAAACAATTCACAAGTGTTATTGTTACCCAACAATTAGAATCTTGATTTCTATTCACCAAGTGATTGGAGAAAAAAGAATGGATTGATTTGGTTATATTTAGACTTTGGAGTCAGAAAGACCCGATTCAAAGCTTAGCTCTGCCACTCAGTGCTGAGCTGTATGGATGGTGGCTGTGCTGTGAGACGGAGATTACCATAGAACCTTTATCACACAGGGGCCATGACAAGTCCACAGAAGGTGTGCCCTGTGGTTCTCAGAGTGCGGTCTCCACACCCGCAGCGTCCAGTGGCCTGTGATCGCCCCACCCCTGACACACCGGATCAGGGACTGTGGATATGGACCTTGGCTGTAACACCTCCAGGGAAGTCTGGCCAAGCACCCGTTTGAGAATCGCTCAGACTGTGTGATGGACTGGGAGTAAGAGCCTGGTAAATGACAAGTGTTTAACAATCTGTTCTCACCATTACCACAACTGCTTGCTGTCAGCGTTCTGTGTGTGACAGCACAGTCCCTGCCATGTTGAGCTGGTTATATATCTCTTCCCCTTTGTGTCCTGCAAACTCTCACCAGGGTGGCCTGTTAATGCCGTCCGTGATCCACACAGCTGCCTTTGAGAGGCAGTCTTTGGCCTGTCTGTGCATTTCCAGTAGCGAGGAGGAGCTCACCCTCTGGCCAGGGTGGGCGAGCCCTGCCCATGCCTGCGTGCCAGCTGCGTGTGCCATGAAGACTTTCCGCTCTCTCCTCCCAGGTCCGCATGCCGTGCTGAGCTCCCTGCTCTCAGGCAGCTTTCCTGCATGCTGAGCCGCAGAGAGGCGCGGGAGAAGTTCCCTTGTCTAATCCAGGACCGCCTTTCTGTTCGCCTGATGTTGAGGCAGCTGCTTCACCCTGCTGACTCATTCTGGTTTGAGGGCAACCAAAACCCCCAGGATTTTTTCTCAGGAACTCCCGAGGCTCTGGTTGATCAGGTCATCCTAGTCCTTGACGTGTGCAGTTCACTTCTGAAAAATAACACGACTTTCTTCTTGTGAAAGTCATACATCCTTGATGCAGTAAGTTAGGACAACACAGAGGGAAAAAAAAGCTACTCATTAGTGATGACCACTTTAAAATTGACTTTTTTCTTTGTGGTACTGGGGATTAAACCCAGAACCTTCCCTCTCGGGTACACCTCCCTCTTTTTTCACTTCAGAATCTCTCTGATTCACTAAATGGTTCGGGCTGGGCTCAAATTTGTGATCCTCCTACCTCAGCCTTCTGGAGTGCTGAGATTACAGAGATGTGTGCCATCATGTCACACTTGAGTACTTTAAAAAAATTTAATTTAGGTTGGGTAGATAGGGCCTTGTTATATAGATAGGGGTAGCCTTAAACTTGCAATGGTCTTCCTGCCTCAGCTTCCTGAGTGCTGGGATTACAGAAATGAACCATCACGCCTGGTTATTTTTGTTTTTTTTTAATCAAAATATAATGATTACATTCCTCATGGAGAGTTAGTCACACAGTACTTTTAGTTCACTGAGCAGCCTCTTGGGAGAAGCAGATAGCCCAGACAGAAAAATGGGCTAACCCTGGGATTTTCTGAGTTCAGTTTCCTTGTCTGTACAGTAGCCACTGATAATTGCTTCTGTGTCCAGCGCTGTCTATGAGGATGAGGGACCTACTGCACGTGGACTGTCCTGCAGGGGTCAAGCGCATGTTACTCTTACTCTCAAAGAGGTTTAGCTGCAGCCTGATGGGAGGGTTTCCTGGGACATCCCTGGGCTTGGTGTGGCCAGTCTGAGTCTACTGTATGCCTCGGACCTCCATGGTCTCAGGGCTGCTGGGAAGGAGTTTTTAGAGAAGGAAACGGTTGTGGTGAGACAGAATGATGGAGCAACTTTGCGAGGATCTGGGTGGAAAGCCCCTGCTTCTAGTGTGTTCTCATGGGCGGAACTTGTGGCGGACCTTGCAGCCCCACCCCATCCTCCACCAGCATCAGAGTTCCTGGTGGGATCCTGTGACGGAGAAACAGCATGTCTTAACTCGTGAGGCCTCAGACTTGCCATCTCTGGCCTCAGAACCTGTCTCCCTGGGGCCAGTGATGAGAATCATCCAGATTGTGGTCCCACCAGCTGAGGCTCAGTTCTGCTGCTCCAAGGGAAGGGCCAGAAAAACAGCCTCTGGAGTTAGCTCCTGATTTGTGGCTTCGGGACTCAACATTCTGCCTTTCTATTTCCTCCTGATATTTCCTGCTTTGGGTCAATCTTCCTTCTCTGAAATGGGGTAAGGAAGCAAGCTGTAAGAGTCTTGGGCCTTGTGATCTGCTTCCCAGTTGTGATTCTGGGCACGTCACTTCTCTCTGTGACTAAGTTCTTCCATCTGTCTAATGGGTGTTTTTATCCCTCCCCAGTCTCAGCAGTGCTCAGCTCCAAAGGGGGATGGGCACAGAAGTATTCCAAACAGAAAGGGAAGTGGACACTGATATTAGCGCACCATAGCCCTATCTTCCCCACCCTCTGAGGAATCTGGAGCGTTCTGCCCCTATAGTGCCTGCTGGAAATAAACTTGGGCCATCATCCTGGCCATTATCCTGAGGACCTTTGTAAACAAAGTCAGTGGGTCTCTTATTGCCCCAAAGGGGTCAAGGCCCAACCTCACCTTCCACTCCAGTCCCTCTGCGCTTATGCTTGCTTCTTCTTGCTCTCCAAGACAAACCGAGATCCTTCCTCCAGCAAACACGTACTTTTCTTTCTCCAGACATTTACTTACGAGCTCAAGGTTGCAAGTGTCCTTGTTGCCATCCCCTCAGATCTGCTCCTCTTCGCTCATCTCAGAATTACAGAACATCCCTGTGTATCTGGGGCTGAAAACTAAAGCCTGGGCTATAGTGTCCTCAGCTCTTCTCACCACTGGGCCGTGCAGAGTCTGTTTTCTGAGACTCCAACCTGTTTCCCAGGCTCTGGGACACCTGTGGGGACATCACAAAATGGCCACACACCTCTATGCCAGGCTGGGTGTGGGAACTGGAGGCACACAAGTGGATAAATCTTCTCGCCTAGGGGTCTAGGCTGATATGAAGAGGGTCACATGGCCAGAGTCCTGAATTTGTCTTGCTATTCCCATTATATGCTAAACCGTCACACAACACAACCCATAGGTCTTTTACGGTAAGATGTATAAACTCAGCTAGAGGAGAACTGGCCAGCTGAGCGACCATGGAGAGGCTCCCTCCCTCTCTGGATCTGGTTCTCCTCCTGCATAATGGTGTAGAATTAAGTAAGGGTGGTTGGCAGCTTTCAGCTCCAACAGTCTTGAAAATTTGGCTATCCAGGCGAGGGAGCAGATGGTAAAGGAGAGAGAGGCAGAGGCAGGACTAAGGCCCTGCTGAGGAGGTCCTGGTCCTGCCAAGGTCCCCGCTGGGACAATTCCTTTGAAGCCTTTATCCTTACTTCTCCTCCCAAGAGGGTAAAAGCCTTTGGTGAGTCTTGCCTAAAACAGGCAGGCTGGAAGCTAGCTCCTTGCTTAAGCCCCGCTGGGTTATCTGATGGGTGGATAGTCTAACCTGGCCGGTGCTTCTCCCTAGCTGGACACCATTCTCTTTTTGGCCCTGTGTCTTCATACAAGTCGTTTCCATCCCTTCCTTCTGTTGTCTGGGCGATCTCACACATCCCTCAGGGACTTCGAGCCCCTCTAGGCTCGGCTCCAAATCCCCCATGTCTGTGCACAGCACAGTGACACTTCCCCTTCCTTGTGCTCGTTCAGCATTTCTCAGTGTACGAAGCACTTTCAGATCCATGGACTCAAACTCGAAGCCACTCAGAGAAGGAGGTGGAGGCAGGACTGAAGCCTCCAGTTCTTCTCATCTCCTTAGACACGGCTGGGGAGCAGAGGTTGGTTCTTTGGCTTCTTTGGCCTCCGGCTCAGCAGGAGTTGGGGCCCGGGGCCTCTGGTTTGGCAGAAGGGGCAAGGGCACAAAGAGGCCACAGGAAAAGGTCAGGGCAGGGCAGGCTGGCACGGGCTGGATCGTATTCCTGGACAGCTCTCTTCATTTCTCTGTTTCTGATTTTTAGCTCCATAAAAGGCAGCTTTATGGATCCGTTTAGAACACATGAGATAACGGGGCGGAGGGTAAATGCTATGAAAATTAAAGAGACTGAAGGAACTTTGTGGACATAGCAAATACATGTCCCCATGTACACAGTAGACCCTTGTCTTAGAACTCGATCAGTTCCCCAGGGCAGGTTTAACTCAGGTTGGTTGTAAGTCAATACAGCTGAGATCTGGATGTTTACCTGAGTACATGCTATAGGTAACAAGAGGCAGGTGAATCATCCATTGACCTAATTAACCCAAGTTTCTCGTATGTTAGGCCAGTCAGAACTTGAAGGCCCACTGTACTTAAATACTCCAAATGTTCCTGTCTTACTATCAAACAATTCAGCTGTTATTGTTGGAACTTCCTTCCTGGCAGCCAGAGCATCCCAGTTCATCAAAACCCAAAGCTCCTCTCCCTAAGGCCCTGTCCCTCTGGGGGCTCACAGATACCTTCTCCTGTTTCAGGACTTGAGGACACACTGCTCTCTCAAATTACAGATCGCACTGACCCAGCAGTACCTGGGTTTCCTAGAGATCAAAGGGGAGGCTTACAGTGCCTGCCCAGTGTGGGCTCATGCTCCAGTTCATTCAAAAGTTGCCCTCTTTGCAATGGCAAGGGCAGGAAGAATTGCTGTCTGAATGTCTGCTCTGGGCTCCAGTGAGGCTGGGAAGACAGTTGCTGAGGGTCCCTGGGCACTGTTAGGCTTAGGACAGGGCTGTCCCCAAGTCAAACATATCTCTGGAGTTGTTCTCCTATCTTTCCAGGAAGTTTTTCTCCAGGAAAGTCCCTGCGATGTCTGTCAGCCAAAGAATGGTGTGGCCCACGGCAGAGCTGGGAAAGGAAAGAGAGGTGGTTTTCTCCCATTGTCTCACCAGTTGTCTTGGAGCCCAGAGAAGTGAGGTCTTGGTTAATCACCTACCGTAGATGTCCTAGGTTTCAGTTTGCCTTGGAGTGGGGGCAGTGGGCCCAACCTCGCCGAGGGTCCAGCAAGATCAGAGATGAGAGTTCTTTGTTGCCGACATTTGAATGGAGGAGAACAGTATCACCCGAGTTTTGGTTCAGGCTCCCTTACTGGGGAGATGACCTCGTACCAGTCTCCTACTTGGTCGCCTTCTGCCCTCTCCTGCAAGACAGTTTAGCTCCATGTCCTTCCTGCTGGAAGCCTTCTGGGCTGCTGCAAGCGGTGTCTATTGCTCCCTCCTTGGAGCCCTGCAGTCCCATGATGCTTTGCCCACTGTGCAGTAGACTTTCAGTACTGGTCTAATCCCATCTGAGAGCTACCTCAGGCAGAGAGCAGCAGCCTTTCCCCTGTGACCCGTGTTCACTAGGGCCTGGCACCAGGGAGGGATTCTGAATGACCTGGGTTCTAGGCAAGGGTGATTACTTTTTGTCACTTCAGGTGTCCAGTCGATCACAGGTAGGTCAAGGACACGGATGGTATTAGGTTTTTTTTTTTTTTTTGAGACAGGGTCTTGCTTTGTGGTTCAGGCTGGCCCTGAGCACAGCCTCCAACTCACATCACAGCAATCCTCCTGCTTCTGTCTCCCCAGTGCTGGGAGGCTGGGAGCCCTAGGCATGATTCACCATGCCCAGCACTGTGGTATGTGGTACTGATTGCTGCAGGGCATGAGTCTCCACACCCAGTATTGTATGTGGTTAACCAGGGATCGAACCTGGGCCCTTCCGCTTGCAACACAGGCGCACTGGAACACACAGCACAGGAACCACTGAGCTAAATCCCTGGCCTGGGGTGATATTAGTTTAGAGGCCCAGGGAAGGGCAGGGATTCCTCCAAAGTCCCACAGGGTATCGGCCAAGGTGAACCAGGAGCTCGAGGGTCCTAACATTTAGTCCCAGTTCTGGCTGTGGCAGCGTGAACACTGTCTGGGCATTCGGCCAGGGTGCTGGAGGCCCCAGGAACCCAGACCCTGCATCTGCTTACTCCATTCTGGCTCTGTCCCTCTGTCCAGGCTCTCAGCCAGCAACAGCATGAGGCTCTGGCTGCCCCCACCAAAGGTTGTGTCATCAGCAATCTGGGGAGGTAGCCAGGCCACTTCCCCATGGATGGCGCAGACTGAAGACCTGGAGCAGCTTCTCCACTGGACTGTGGGCCCAAGGACGGGTCTCCCAAGCGGACAGTGTCCTTCTGACTGACCTGCTCAGCGTGTGATTAAACTGGAAGCCACAGCTGAAGCGCACGGAGGAGAGTGCAGTATGGAACGTGCGTGCTCTACAAGCTGGTTTAAAGGCGACATTACAATGACTGCGATGACGATGATGACGATGATGATGAAGATGGCGGGAGCCCATGCTGCCCAGTCACTAGAAACGCAGGCCTGAAAGGTGCTGGCTGGGGTGCAAAGCTAGGACCTGCCGCTTACCAAGGTAGGCGAGTTACCTCACGTCTTCTTCGTCTTCTTTTTTGTGATTCTAAGGGCTGAACCCAGAGAACACTGAGCTGGATCTCCAGCCCTTTCTACTTCTCTTGATTGATTGCGATACTAGGGATTGTGCTCTACCCTTGAGCTACAAGCCCCGTCCTTTGCGGTTTTTCCGATTTAGAGCCGGGCTCTAAGTGCCCCAGGCTGTCCTCCAATTTGTAATTCGTCTGCCTCTGCCTCCGGTTACAGTGTGCCGTCAACTCTGACAACTCTCCTTGGTGCCTCCACTTTTGTGTCCTTCAGGTGTGGATAACAGTATACTTGTCTCGTAGGATTGTGGCAGAATGACATCATTAATACATATTCTTGCCCACTCCCAGGTGACCTCTGGGGTGAGGGCACGCACAGACTTCTGGGTGACACCATCTACTTCACTCAGCGGCACCACCATGGCTCCAGGCACAGGTTATCAGAGCCAGGCGAGCCGAGTCCAAGTCCCAACTGCCGTAATGCCTGTGTGACCTCTGAACTGCAGTGTCTCATCTGTAAAATGGGCACAGTGTCGGGACACCGCTGGCATCCACTGTTGGAATCCCACCATGCACAGGGATTCAGCATGGTGTCTGCACAGGGGAAACAGGACAGGCACCCTCACGGGACGTAAGATGTGACTCTCAGGCCTTAATCTGTGACCTGCTGCCCACGAAAGATGGAGCATCTCTTTTTCTCATCCTCCTGGCTCTGGCGTGCACCCTTCCCTATCTCTGCACTTTTATTCCGAGGACCAGGTGGGCTGTAAGAGCAGAGTGGATGCCAGGATGTCCTTAGGGTGAGAATGGACCTTCAATCCATATCCTACACAGAGGAAATTGCTTAAAACACGAGGGAAAGGTCTTTAACATTGGATACTCTGCGCCAGGGATGTAGCTCAGTGGTACTGCATCTGCCCTGCAACTGCATACTCGAGCAAAGTACCAGCCCCTAGTGCCCCAGCGAAACGCAACAGCCAGGGTGAGCAGACCTCAGTCTTTTCCTCAGAGCCGTGCCTCCTTCAGCCCCTCAAGCTGAAGTCCCCTCCTTGTCTTTTCTTACTTTCTCCTTTTAGGCAGTCTTGCTATATATCCCAGGTTAGTCTCAAACTAGTGATTCTCCTGCCTCAGTTTCCTGAGTGCTGGGATGACCGGCGTGTGTCACCACGCCCAGCTAGTTTTCTCTCATTTTCTAACTCTGATTAATCAGCCTATCCCTGTCAGTGACACATCCTTAAATTTTCAGTGATGAGAGCTGACAATTATAGTGGGTGGGGAGGTTAAGGTCCCCATCTCCTCTGGGGGACCTCCTTGGACCCTGTCCAGCAGCATGACAATTTCATGATTTCCACCCAGAGCACAGAACCCTTGGCTGATTGCTGACTGTGGGGAAAGGCTCAAAGCCTCTTTGAGGTATGTCCTTCCCTTCCCTTCCCTCCTCTCACTCCTCACCGCCCAGATCTTCTATCCTTGTACCCTTCTCCACGAGGCTTCCTTCCTTTGGCTGCTGCACCCCTCACTCACTTTCCTGAACACCTGCAGCCCTTGTCTGTGCCCCACAGGCTAGTTCATGCCCTCCAGCAGCATGCCAGTTCACCTCCCCAGGACCCACACTGCTTCTCTCTCTAATTCTCACTTTGCAGTGGGGATCCATACAGTTTCAGGAAGCAAATTCTCTTCATCTTCCTCATCTCCCCTAATTTGAAAGGTTATTGATCTATGCTAACCTGATCAACCACGCCTGTCTCAAATGGCTCTCACCTGGGTGGGCAGTGATCTGATTCAGACCACAGCCAATCTCAGGACTTTTGCTAGGAATCCTGCGATATAGACACTCTCGATTTTCTCTCTTGCTCTAGATGGTGTGATGTCTTATGTGACATCTGGAACAGTCTCAGTCACTGTGCTGTCGTGAAGAAGTGAGCCCGAGGATGATACTGAGGGGAGAGTCGGAGATCAGCAGAGAAATGGAACCCTAATAAACCACGCCTGCCAGGTTCTGTTTGATATTTTAGTTGCATGAGCCCAAAAATGTGTTAGTTTTCTGCTATTTGTAACTCAAAACATCCTGTGTCAAAACCATCTAGTTAAATGATTTTGTTTCATTTACTAATAAGTGCGACCATAAGTGTAAATAATAATTAAGCCCCTCTGACATGCCAAGCCCATGATGGGTGCTGGGGACTTAATGGACAGCACTGAAGTGGCCTCACTTTTATCAAAGAGCTTACAACAGTCTAGTGAGAAGAACTAGAGGTTAAAATGCCTACTTTAGAGGATATGTTCATGTTATATTTAACTTGCTAGGCATCTACTCTTCTGCATGTGAGTATCAGAACTCAGGCGTTTCTTTGGGGAGTTGTCGACAGGCCTGGCCTGTTGACTAATCCTGGCCAATTGGCACATCCATCCTCCTGGCTGACGATGAGCTCAGTGCAGACGTGAAAACTGGCCCCGAGAATGTAAACTGAAAAAGCAGGCCCTGTCCTTCTGCTGGGGTCACCAGAGGAAACATAAACCTGTGGTTGCCTTGCTCAGATAAAGATTGCTAAGACTAGTTAATCTCCAGGAGCTGGCAGCAGTGAGCTTCTCTGACTTCACCCATTCATTTTACCGGCCAAAGGCACACAGCAGACACAGCCCCTCCCAAGCACAGTCTTAGTGGACAGAGGATTGTGTCATCACCACGCAGCAGCCTCACAAGGAGTCACTGCTGGGCACTGACGTGGCCTGAAGACACAGCTTTGTTTGTTTTTAAATTATGGGACACAATAAACCCAGAAAAACTAAAAGACACACTAAAAACTTTAAATGTCTCCATCCAGGAGTGCTGGCACACAGCTGTGATCCCAGCAGTCTGTGAAGCTGATGAGGAGGATCGCACTTTCCATCGAGCAGAGCACAGCCTGGCCAACTTAGCAAGGCCCATTGCAAATAAAAATAATAAAAGGGTTGGAATGTAGCTTAGGGCAAAGGCCCTGGGTTCATTCCTCAGTACTGAAAAAAAATCTGATTCTGCCACTCAGCTATGATCACAATTAATATTTTCCTCTGTGCCCTTTTAGGCGCTTTTCTATGCACCCTAATTTTTTTAAATGTCGTTCAGGCTGGTCTTGAACTGGTGGCAATCCTCTTGCTTCAGTCTCCTGAGTACTGGGATTTACGGGCATGCGCCACCACACTCAGCTACACAAATTTTAAAAACCAAAAATAGAAAATGCCATATAAAGGGTTGGATTCTGGAACAGAAAAAAGAACACTGCTGGAAAAAGTAGTAAACTGGTAAAAATGAAATCTTACCACAGTCTAATAATACACCAATATTAATCTGCTAGTTGTAACAAACATACTTTACGGAAGACACTGACATTAGGAGAAACTAAGTGAAATGGAGACAGAAACTTTCCTTTTGGAACTTTTCTGTACCCTTAGGATTATCCCAAACCAAAAGCTTACTTTCAAAAAATAAACCCATTGTGGGGCTGGGGGTGTAGCTTGGTGGTAGGGCATTTTCTAACATGTGTCCAATCTCTAGGCCCACAAAGAAGCAGTGAGCACCCCAGAGGTTCTAGGGATCAAATCCAAGGGTGCTGTCCCACTGAGCTACGTCTCCAGTCTTTTTTATTTAACTTGTCTAGTTTGGCTCTGAGCTTTTGATCCTCCTGCCTCAGCCTCCCTAGTTGCTCTGATTACAGGCATAGGCCAGCATGCCTGGCTTCTGTGTTGTTTTATAGCCTTTGTTTATTCACCTAGTAATTTCTCATAAAAATTTTGTATCCTGAAATGATTATTTCATAGTAACAAGCTATACTATTCCATGAATGAATCATAGTCTCCACTGTTGTTGGAAATTTAGGTTGTTTCCAATTCTTACCATCATAAAAAAATGCTTTCTTCACCTATTTAGTCATTTCCTCGGGCTGCAGGCACAACAGTAGCTAAGCCTGACTGAGCACCTGGGTCGCCACTGAAGCGCCTGATAAACACAGTTCACCCTCCTGCTTTCCCAGGCCGGTGGCCCTGTGCTCTCTCCCTCACAGAGAAGTTTTTAGAGGTTCTTAAAATGGGACAAATCCTCACTAACAGTCTCCTGCACCTCCCTGTGCCATATGCATTTGAAGCACACGGATCTCCCTCCTCAGACACTTCTGTGCTCTGCCATCTTGGCCCCATGGAGGGCAGCTGCTGCAGACAGCCATCAGAAGCCTGTGCCAGCCCAAGATGTGGTTGTGGCACTGGCTCGTTTCTTCATCTTCAACTACAGAATGTCCTAACCTGGGTGAGTGCGAAGACCATCACCATTGCGCTGGCTGCCCTGTCAGGCACTCGCTCCTCCTGCTGAACTGAGAATCAGCCTCTCTGGGGAAAAGCAAGTCTCATCTCCACCCAGGGACACACCTGGCAGCTCAGGAAATAGCCATGTTTATTTTATAGTTTGTAGACAGGGTCTCACTGCCGTTCAGACTGACCTTGAACCCACTATGGAGCCCAGGCTGGCCTGGAGCTCCCAGAAGTCCTCCCTCCCGAGTGCTGGGTTTACAGCCATGTGCTACCACACCCACCTTATGTTTGTGTTTCTCTCTCTCTCTCTTTTGTACTGGGGATTGAACTCAGGACCTTGTACTTGCAAGGCAGGCACTGGAACCACTAAGTTAAATCCCTGCCACTTGTATCTGTTCTTAACCACCAGCGTGTTCTGGTTTGGTGCAGTCCTCCAAAGATGATAGAGAAGGAACTGGGAAATAGGAATGGGTGAAGATTCTTATCCTGAGATAACTAGTAGCCATGGGAAAAAAGAACAATTTATTGGGCTATTTTTTAATCTATACGACTGTGGCCTCCTTTCTACATGAGTGCTATGACCCTCAATTTCCAGTGAGTCGAGTTCATTGAAGCTTAGGGATAGGGGTCTCCCTAAAGACACTGTGAGCTACTGTCAGTGCCAAGACCTACCCACAGGTCTTCTCTGTTGCCTTTAGAATCCATGTCCACTCCACAGAAGACTCAACTGGACCAAGAGCAGACACCAACATTGAGGGACCCCTCCTCTTCAGTCCCATCATAAAGGATCAGACCATAGACTGGGGCATGGCTTGCAGAGGGGAAAATGGTACTGGGCTGAACTCAGATAGGCCATCAACTCTGTATACTTATCCCTGTCTTCTGCCCATCTGAGTTCTTGACATTATGCATGAGCCGAAAAGTTTTGTTTCCCTCGTTCCTGTACTTTCTGTGAAAAGCACTATTTCCAGTAAGATCTAGGTTTCTTAAGAACTCTAGGAGTTGAGGTTAGGGCAGCCCTGAGCACAGCAGCCTCAGCACCACCCCTTGGGCTGTGCCTCCTGTTGGCCTATGTCCCCCCTCACCTCCTGCGCAGGGCCTCATTAGACCTGATTTATATCCTTTGCTTCTTTTCCGAAATGACTCAGGGTAATTTACCACACATACTAAAAGAACACAAAAAGACTAAATGTAAAACAACTGGGATTGGGGTGGGCTAAGAATTTTAATAAGAATTTGTGGGCGAGGAAAGCACAACATTTGAACACTAGACTTAGTGCCCAATTTCTTCATACCAAGAGCAAAAATGAAAAAAAAAAAATTGAAGTATTCCTTACCTAGCAGACTGAAGACAAACTAAACAGAGAAAGAACAATGTCTCTCAGATTTAAACTCAGAGGAATGGTCGTAAAAGATTTTCTCCAAGGGATACGGCACAGAAGATTGATCTACTCCATTCCACATCATCCTACAAGTGCAGATCTGTTTGCTGTGCAGGCCTTGGGGTGATCTAGAGGATCGAAGCCTGGTCTTGCCCTCTGATTCTTTATCTTCTGCTCTCAACTGCTCAACCCAGACAGGGCACCTGGAAGAGGCTCCTCTGGGGAAGCTCATGTCCAAAGCAACAAAGCAATGCTCACTCTTCAGTTATGAATAATACAGCACTGATGGCCGCAGGGCACTTCAGTCAAGGGTAACAGGGGCAGAGCCAGTGCACACACTCTGCTGCCACCACCCTTCCCAGAACCTGGAGCGGGGAAGGGGATCTAGCTCAGTGGTTTGGGCGTCTGCCTTGGAAGTGCAAGGTCCTGAGTTGGATCCTGGGTATCACATACCATAATGCTGGGCATGGTGACTCACTCCTGTAATCCCAGCACTTAAGAGGCAGAGGCAGGAAGACTGCTGGGAGTTCAAGGCCAGCCTAGGCTACACAGTGAGCTCAGGGCCAGTCTGAGCTACAAGCAAGACCTTGTCTCAAACCACCACCACCCCCCAAAAAACAAAACAAAAACAAAACAGAACCAGGGATGAGGAAACTGATTCCTCTCATGCCACTCAAATCCTGCACCTCAGTATCTACTGACCTCTATAGGAAAGAAGCCACAGAGGGAAATAAAATAGAAGGGTTTACCTGCAACAATGGTCTCCACTCAAGTCCTTCACTGTGACAGAACACACCTGTGTGTTTCTGCTTTTATTTGATCCATAGGTCCCAGGCTTCTCTGTGCCTCAAGCATCTCTGAGAGACTCTCCTCTTTCTCCAGCATTCATGAGGCTGGGACGTGGAGCCCACACTTGGTTGTACATTTCTCAGAGGTGTGAAACTCGAAGTTCTCATCATGTCTACACTTTCCTCTCTGGGCTCCATCACAGTTTCCTGAGTGTCTGCTGTGTACTGATCACCACAGTTGTCAACACCTGAGGCTATGGGTCATTTCCCCTTAGAGTGACGAATCCAGGGAAGTGGCCCATCGGTGTTAATTGAAACCTGTATTCTGTTTTACTTTATTCTTCTGAGGAGACTGTCAGGTGTCTGAGGTTGTTCTATCTTGCTCTGCTGTCAGCGACACACTACAGGAGACACCTGAAGACACATACTTAGGTCCTCAGAATGGCAGCAACATCTTCAAGGTCAGTCTGGCAGTGAGTGTCCACGACAAAGGACTCTTCTTCAGGTGTCTTCCTGCCTGGCGAGCTGCACAACTCATTAATTCACTTTGGCAACAAGGCCAAGATGTGAGCACAGGACCAGGACTGACTGGTGTGGGTACGTGAGCTCACTGTGCCTTCTCTATATATGAGGCTTGTTACTTCACCAAGTCTTGGTTTCTTTGCCTGAAAAACAGGCTCTGTGTGGCGCTAGTGGCTGAGGGTGGGAAGACTCTGCCCAGCACTTGGCACGCTGTCAGTCTTCCAGTGACCCTTTCCTGTCCAATATCAGTTTGCAATGAGGACACCAAAGTCCAGGGAAGCAAATGAAAAACCTCATTCTGTTTATTCTCTTCAGTTGCACGAGGCTGCTTCTCAGGCTATTTTGACAAATATTTCCTCCCAGTTGGACACAGTATCATCAAGGAATGGAAAAAAATTTCCATGGGGCATTTGAAAAGCTCACTGAATGACAAGATCGGGGTGAATCTGTCATGCTCACACTTGAAAGTGACTCTGTCCAGACAGGAAGTGGAGCCGAAGAGGGAGGAGCTGACCCAGGGAGCAGGAGTTAACATACCAGCACCTACGCTGCCTCTCAGTAATGGCACCTGGAGAACACGGTGCTTCCATTCCAGCTCCCTCCGGTTTGGGAAACAGCAGTGATTTCTCAGAAAGCTCACTGGCAGAGGCAACCTTTCCAAAATCACGAAGACTGCAGCTCAGACAAGTGATCTAAGCTCCCTTTTGCTGGAGAGTGAGGACACACAAATCGGCAAAGGTGTTGAAAGGAAGCCAGAGACAGGCTCAGAGATGAGAAATGCTGGCGGTGGACAAATGTCCACCCAGCCCAGGGGGAAGCAGGTATTTTTCTGTGACTATACAGATCCAAGGCATGTTATGTGCTAGGCACCAAGCCAAGAGCTTCTCCTTACAAACTCCCTTTAATGCCAGTAAGTCTGAGGTGGTGGCAGCATCGGCCTTGCTCAGATTCAGGAGACACGAGCAGAACGATGACTCATAGGCCTGGGCTTGTCCTCAGTTCCCCCAACTCCGAGCACTGTGCCGTTTTCACTGGTCTAGACAGGGTCTGTCTCTGGGCACTGTCCCAGAAGGGGGTCCCAAGGGTGCAGGTTCCTCTTGGAACACATGCTGGAACCTCTCTACCACACAGCTGCAGGGGTTCAGAGTTCAATGTCATTTTTTCTAACACTGATTGTCTAAGTGGAAAAAAAAAAAAGCCACAACAGGGGCTAGAAATTTTTAACAGACTTTATTGATTTAGGGGCCAAATAAGGCAGCGTTTGGTGAGTTAAGAAAGGCACCTCACTGAAAATACATCACACAGTGCTGTCACATGATTCTGGTCACAGGATCTGAGGATGGAAAGGACAATTTTTTGGATGATATGGCTCAGGACATTGACTCATTTGTTTTTTTTCCTTTTTGGTGGTGCTGGAAGCCTAACCCAGGGCCGTGTATGTGGTAGGTAAGTGCTGAACCACTGAGCTATGTCTCCAGCCCTCACTCATTTAGTTAAAAGGGTCCGTTCACACACCATAGATGGAAGAGGTCAAGACTGCAGGACTGTGGTGTGTGCTGGGGGCTGCTAAGAGCCCAGCTAGGAGAACAGGTGAACTGGTAAGTCGGCAGCAGCAAGGGGGAGGGAGTCAGGCCTGTCTCCCACCCTCTTATGGGCCCAGCCATCTGGATTCGCCCATATCTCTTTCAAATGTGGAGATGATTTTTGATCATACTGTGTGGGGAACCAAAATCAACAAATTCCCTATTTCAAGCCATGAGACAGACAGGACCACAGTTCCATTTCCTGCACTTTTGGCCTGGCACCTCGTGAGATTCAGAGATAAAAGTTGAGGTTTTTAAAAAATATCATTATCAGTCTAGAATAAATGAAAACCCAACTGCTTAGAAATAACACTGTATTTCCTTATTTGTACCCATACCTTCTAATCAGTTTTAAAGAAGATCTCCTCCTTTGCTTATACCTTTGAAGCCTCCACTTACGTGTTTATAAAAACCCGGGCTCATTATGATTCCAAATCCTCCTCTTGGCCCCTCACCAGCCCTCCCCGGTCCATCCTTCCCATGATCAACCCCTCTCTGCCCAGCACCTAAGAGCAGGGATCACGCCGCGGAGTGATGCGCAGTGACGCAGTCTCGCCTGGCCTTCTGTTACTAGGCTGAAATAGAGGAAACAAGACAGAACAAAATGGGTTTTTAAAACCAGGAAATATCAGAGACGGCTGGCATGCATGCCCCAGCAACCAACTGCATTAAATACTGGATGTTTCTCTGCCAGGAGAAAGCTCCCCTGCCTGCTGAGGTTAACACTCTGCAATTAAACCGAGCAAAAACATAATCCTACCCAACCTCGGCAGGGCATATGTATCCCTTGTGATCTTCCAGTTCTCACTTGCAGCCCAAACATTGCGCACACGTGTGTGTGTACAGATAGCAAATAACTGGGCAAGGATCACGTACATTTAATTAGCAAACACTCTGGAGCCTCAACTTGAAAACCGAGTGCAGTGACCAGCCCAATAAAGGGGAGCTGATGCCAAGGTCCACAAGGGCAGCCTCATCTAGAGAAGGACGCCAGACTCTTACAGGCACAGCTGACAGTTTTGGTTTCACTCCTCACCGCTGCCCATTCCCAACAGTCACATGCTTCCCGGAAACACACAAAAACCAGACTTCCTTTTCAGAAGAGTGGGGGGAGCTAGCTCACGCCAGGCAGGCACAAGGCAGGGCAGAAGCAGCACTCACTCACTTGGACAGGGCGGAGAGGGAAGCAAGATGGCCACACACCCACGCTCAGTTTCCACGTGGACAGAGGACAGTCCCTCTGGTAGTCTCAGACAGCAGAAGAACTCGGGTCAGATGGGGACCAGGCACTTTAAAATCCACTGCACCAGTCAGCGGGAGGTTTATGCTGAGGCAGGCGGCATTACTTACTGGACGTTCCACTGACTTTCTAATGGTTTTTCCAGAGCCGCAGGGTTTGTGGTCTCTTCACAGCAGCCTATTAATGCATCTGTTTGCCACAAATCAAGACCAGAGACCGAAAAGCACAGCATGGACCCTAGAAAATGCTTAATAGCTGGGGAGCTAAAGTTACAGATACAAGTTACTATCATAGACGATCTTATTTTTGGGTGATTTTTTTCTTGGGGAGTCTGTGGCCACCACTATCATGAAATACAAAGGGTAAATGACTGGATCTGAGAGGGAAGCATTTTGGGTTTAAACAGGACATATCCGATTTGACTTTGATATCCTAGAAAGATTGGATTTGAATAAATTTTGATCAAAACATATTCGAGAACAGATCACCCCCAAATCACTGGTTTGTTTATACTTGGAAACAAAAGCAAACATTAAAAATAAAAGCAATTAGAGCCTGGAGATTTAGCTCAGGGGTTCTGGCGCCTGCCTCACAAGTGCAAGGTTTTGAATTCAATCCCAAGTACCAAAAGAAAAATAAAATAAAATAAAAAATAATAAAAGCAATCAACACCCCCACACACACTGTCTCTCTCTGGGGAAGTAGACTGGGCTGCTCCCAGGTGTCCTGCCCATCCTTGATGATCACAAGACATCCTGAGTTCCAAGGATCTTTACCTGCTTAAATTCTCTGGCAGCAATCCAAATCTCAAATGATTCCTACTTTACAGCACCATACTGGAGACTGCAAAAAATATTCCAAGCCAGCCCAGCTCTTTCTACTATGATACTAGCTCCCAGCAATTTCTGGAATCTGCCTTTTTCTTCTATTTAGGGGTGAAAAAATTAATGACCCCTGCTAACACACTGACTCATGCGTTTTTCACTCTAAACTGAAAACAAGTGAAATTCCTTGCCAGAAACCTGCACCAGGAACTGTGACTGTGCCTAACTTCATGTAACCTTAGACTTCATCACCTGTGGGGTGTGGAATGAGTGTTAGGAGACTTTGGAACTGGAGTGTCTAAAAGAGATTAGGTGTTAAACTACCAGTGCCAGGGGTAGTTTATTTTGGTCAAAAATTAAATCAAGAGTATCACTAAATCAATTGGTAAAGCAGCTGGGTGTGATGAAATGCACACCTATAATTCCAGCACTCAGAAGGCTGAGCCGGAGGATCGGCATGGGGTTCAAGGCCAGCCTGAATTACAGAGCAAGACCCTGTCTCAAAAAACAAAACAAACAAACAGTTGGTCAAGTAACCTTGCCTCTAACTTAGAAAGTAGGAGAGTGAACACAAACTTTTTCATACAGACGCAGACACAGACACACACAGATACACACACACACAGAGATGAGATGAGAGTTGCATACACATCAAAGTACAGGAAGCAAATACTTTTAATCAATACATCAAAGGATATTCTTGCTAGCCTGAAGGACACTTCTAGGCCTGCCCTGCCATTCCCACCCAGCCCCTTAATTGGGCAAAAAGAAAGGATCCTTTTTTTGAACCCAACACTAGATAAACATAACCAAGTCTTTACATGTGGCTTTGGAGAAGGCTGCGAGAATGCTTGCGAACACAACATCAGGGGTCTGGGAGGCGTCGACGGCAGAGTGGATCCCTCGTCTCCTATAGTAGTTCACGAGTGGCGTAGTCTGAGTATGGTAAGCCTCCAGGCGGGTTTTCAAGGCTTTCTCGTTATCATCCGATCTGCGGATTAAGGGTTCCCCTGTGATCTGAGAAGAAAAAGGGAGAATGAAAGGCTGGATCGACTCAGTTCCTGAGGTTTTATACTGATGCAGATGCAGGTCTGAGATGGAACTGGTCCGTCTGTTCTGCTCTCTGATCCCATAGTCCACCAGAGGCAAAAACAGACAGAGAGATCCTTTCCAGTAAAGAACCCGGATGCTCTCAAAAGTAGACTAGCTGGTCCAGAGCCTGGGAGAGCATCTGAAGCAGCCATGATAAGGAGCTTGTGAGAGGGGAACTGGCAATGCCTTCCTTTCACACCTTGGTGCTCATGTTCAGTTGCCAAGGTGAACACTTCTAGGGTCAGCAGCAAAGACGATGCATGACCTCAAGACCGAAAGACTACATCAAAATCAGACACATTAGCAATTGTAGTCTTCTGTTTAAAACAAGGTCTTGCTACATAGGCCAGGCTGATCTTGTACTTGGATTTCTCCTGCCCCAGCCTCCACATAGTTGGGAATGCAGTCAGGTACCACCATGCCCAGCATGATGACTGCAATCTTAGATGCCTAAACATTTATCATATTACTAAAGTGTCATCCTACCAAGTAGTAAATGGAACAAGAAAGAATTTGAATGGTAGAAATTAGCGATTTTTAAAAATATGACTATACTGCCATGATGGCTTTGGAAACTGTATTTATAGAACCTGGATAACCTGAGGAACCTGTATCACACGACAAAAGTAAAGCCAGGAAGTAAGTTCTCACTGTTGCCCGCATGCCCTAAAATAGGTCATGTGGACTCTCCTGATAGTATACAGTGTAGTGACCAAGTACAAGATCCTGGTAACAGCAGACCAGCCAGCAGGATATTCTGGAGCAGGACTGGGAGCAGACTTTTCCTCAGTCCTACCTCTCCCATAATTCTAAGCTTCCCAGAAACCCTTTCCCAATTATTTATCATGTAGGTGATAAAGGAGCCACCCTGTAGTCTGGACACTGGCAGCTTCTTTGACACTGAGCAATAAACGACAGAGCTGTCATGGGCCCTGGCTTACTGGACGGTGCTATTTTTCCATAGTGAAGTCAGTCATATTGGTAAAGGGCAGATGGGAAGAACACAGGAAAAGACTGAAAGCAGAAGAGGGAAGAGTGAAAATTTTCCATCCTGAGTTTACACACATCATCTTTCATGGGCTCCTTCGGGGGGTTGAACTCCTCGTGGTAGGATCGGCCACTCTTGGGGTGAATCAGCCTGAAAGACAGTGAAGGAACATGAGTCAGGTACCCGCACCCCTGACTGCAGACTGGCAAGCAGAGACAGAGGCTGGACGGGATGGCTTTCATCCTGTTACAGGCACCCCTTGCTTAGGAAAATAACTGGTTTTGCTTAGGAAAATAACTAGGCTTATGCCAATGGCAGAGGTTTTTTTGTTTTAAATGTTGATCAAACTTTATAGTAAGGTTCAGAAGAGGTTAGTTGCTCACACAACTACCTACGTCACAGGTTGAGAGAAGAACCCGGGTGCTGGTCTCACACAGCCAGCCATTCTATTCAACCAACATCCTAGCTTGATTCGGGCCTTAGGCCAAAGCCGGGGCCAGGAAGCAGCCACTTATTAGAAGAGACAATTGTGGAAATAGAAAATAACAGCCAAGGCGATAATTCTTTAACAAAGATATCAAGGGGAAGGGAAGACAGAGAAATTAGCCATATTTTAATTTCCTTTCCCTTTTCCACTGAACCCAGCTTGACGAATGGGATCACAGCAGCCACACTGCCATCTCCATGCTACCGCTCTCTGTCCACGTCTCTCACCAGTTTCCAGATTCCTTCAGTCTCAGCCTCACACAGAGCACTGTTCTTCCCATATACACAGATACCATTTTTTTTTTTCTGAGACAAGGTCTCACTTTGTAGTTCAGACTGGCCCTGAGCTCAACCTCAAACTCTTATCACAGCAATCCTCCTGCCTCTGCCTCCTGAGCGCTGGGATTACAGGAGTGAGCCATCACTCTGGCACTGTGGTATCTGGTACTGACTGCTGCTGGGCGTGAGAATCCATACCCAGTATTGTATGTAGTTACCGGGGATCAAACCCAGGTCCACTCTGCTTATAAGACAGGTGCCGGATCCACTGAGCTAAATCCCCGGCCCACAGATACCATTTTTAAGAGGAATACAAGGCTTATTCTCTAAAAGGTAAATGAAAGAAAGCCTGATCTTCAAATCCTCAAAGTGGGATTGATCTCAACTACCGAAACAGTTCCATAAGCTACTGGACCTGGCTAGAGGCAAAGGTGAGGTGGGATCAGGACTGGATTCCAGTCACTGTGACTTTCAGCACAGCACTTTACACCTGTTTTCTCACCCACCGAGTGGAGGTGGTAATAAGCATTAGAATGATGATGCCAGAGAGCCAATGGGTAGGATAATTAAGATATTGGAAAGCCAATAATGAACAGATGAAAAACCAAACCACTAACTATAATGTAATCAAGAAACTAAATAAATAATTCAATATTATTAGGAGTGACTTCACAGCAAACTCACAACCACTGTTAACTTAAGTTTTTATCACCTCTGACTTAAGATTCATCTTGAACTGACTGGTACCTGCTTCACTTCCTGCTGCCAACATAGCAGACAGGAAGCAGAAAGCAGGTTTATGGTGCTAGCCCCACCACATGTACGTCACACGAACTTGTAAAAACACCTTCACCAGTCTCACATGCCCTGTATGGACACGGGCCCTTCTGTGGGAGGGGTCAACACTAAGCCACTCAGTTCCAAACTGAGGGACCAAGCGTTTCCCTCCCAACCTCTACTGCAATCCTGTGCTGTGTTCTCCAGTCTCTGTTTCCTTCAGTACCTCAGCAGTCAGAAGCTTCTACGCTTCATACGGATCATAAGCAGACTCCCAGATGAGGCCTTATCTGATTTTCCTCTCTTCAATTTAGTTTTTTTTTTTTTTGCAGCACCAAGCTAATGGCCCGAGAATGCTGTTGTTGCTCCACTCCCAGGAGCCGAAGAACCTCCCTTGCCCCTTGGAGCCTGTCCAGTCCACACTCTTTGGCCTGGAAGACCTGCTGAGCTCCCAGCCTGCCTCCAGTCCGGAGAGCAACTCCTCCCGCTTGGGCAGACATTATCTTCTACCAGCCCATACTCATTCTTGTTCTGACTCCCTTCCGGGAGCCTCACTGGGACTCTCTTCATCCAGGAAGGCTGAGCTGGTGTCACATCTTTTCCTAGGAACCTCTCCTCCCTGGGTCTCTTCCCGAACTTCTTTTTTTTTTTTTTTTTTTAAGGTTTTTTGAGACAGGGTCTCGCTTTGTGGTTCAGGCTGGCCCTGAGCTCAGCCTCCAACTCACATCACAGCAATCCTCCTGCCTCTGCCTCCTGAGTGCTGGGATTACAGGCGTGAGCCACCACGCCCGGCACTGTGGTATGTGGTACTGGTTGTTGCTGGGGTGAGTCTCCATGCCCAGTATTGTTATGTGGTTACCGGGGATCGAACCTGGGTCCTTGCGCTTGCAAGACAGGTGCCGGAACCACTGAGCTGTATCACCGGGCCCCTCTTCCTGAACTTCTTACTGCACCAAGTGGTCACAACAGCCTGGATTTCACACAACTCCCTGAGACCCGAGAGCTGTACCCTATACTATTCTTCTCAACAGTCTCCTGGCTTCTGCCACTGGGGTTGGTGTACTGTACAAGAGCAGGTACTCCAGATCCGTCCAGTCAGGGTGTCCAGGGTCACCTGATTCTGGTAATATTTCCTTTGCACATCAGGGACCTCATATCTGGGAATATCCTTTGATGTCAACTCTACCACTTCTTGACCTAAATCAATTTTATTTACGTATTCTGTGCTCAGAGAGGAGATAAAGAAACAAAAGCCCTTGTACTACAGGAACTTTCGGAATGGCTAGAAACATGGACATCTGCAAGGAAATCAATATAAAAATAGATCTGACTGCATTTCATAGAGGAACTGCTTTCGTCATGTCTCTGCCTCATTTCATTTCTTTTTTTTTTTCTTTTTGAGACAGGGTCTCACTATGTAATTCAAATCAGCTTTGAACTCGCTATGTAGCCCTAGCTGGCCCTGAACTCCAAGCAATCCTCCTGTCTCAGCCTCTCAAGGCCTAGGATTACAAGCCTGGGCCACCATATGTGGCCTGCCTCACACATTGGAAAAAAAATGTTCAACCCCACTGGAAAATCAAAATATGAGTTTAGAAAACATCTTTCTAATTAAATTCAAAAACTGAGCAAACATAGTGGCACACGCCCATAATCCCAGCACTGTGGGAGGGTGAGATAGGAGGGGTGCAGGTTGGAGCCCAGGCTGAGCAATATAGTAAGACTGTCTCAAAATTAAAAACCAAAAAACCCCAAAAAAACCCAGTTGGTAAGTAGCTCAGTGAAAAGGCTCTAGGTTCAATCCCCAATACCACAATGAACAACAAAAAGCAAAGCAAAGCAAAACAGAACAAAACACACATATTAACATGCTCTGTTATGGTCACAGTGGGTAGCTAGATAAAATATAAATGTACAGGGCTGGGGATTTAGCTCAGCGGTTCCGGCGCCTGTCTTGCAAACACAAGGGCCCAGGTTCGATTCCCCGGTAACCACGGACCATACTGGGTATGGAGACTCACGCCCAGCAACAACTAGTACCACATACCACAGTGCCGTGTGTGGTGGCTCACGCACTCGCGAGGCAGAGGCAGGAGGATTGCTGTGATGTGAGTTGGAGGATGAGCTCAGGGCCAGCCTGAATCACAAAGTGAGACCCTGTCTCAAAAAAAAAAAAAAAAGCCTATAGCAAAGTGTAGCAATTCCAATTGAAATCAGAATTTGAAATAAACATTGTAAACTAGAATTATACCTATTAGGAATATAACATCTCTTAAGCATCTACTATAATTAAAGCTCTGTACTTTTTTTTTTTTTTTTGAGAAAAGGTCTCACTTTTTGTAGTTTAGGCTGTCCCTGAGCTCAGCATTGAACTCACAGAAATCCTCCTGCCTCTGCCTTCCAAGTGCTGGGATTATAGGTGTGAGCCACCATGCCTGGTACTGTGGTATGTGGTTCTGATTGTTCGTGGGCGTGAGTCTCTATGCCGGGCACTGTTGTATGTGGTTACCAGGGATCAAACGTGGGTGTTTGTACTTGCAAGGCAGATGCTAGAACCACTGAGCTAAATTCCTGGCCCCATGGACTATGTATTTTATATTATCTGCACAACAATTTATGCACGACAATTCCTTAAACCAAGTACCTCTAGCCCATTTTTTCAATGAGGGAACAGCCTTAGACAGCTTAAGAAATGTGCCTAGGATCAAAGACAAAAGTATGGGACTTGGACAGTGTCTGACCTCAAATCCCCTGTTCTTTCTCCAGGCCTATCTCAGGTCACGTGTTTAGTGAATGTCAGCAAATAAGATCAATCCATTTTGAAACAGCAATAAGCTGTATGTATGGGATTATAAAAGAGCAATTCTCAGTCCAACAAAATCCAAAGGAAGCATGAAAAGACGGGAGCTTCGAGGAACAAATACCTTCCAGTGATTCTCCGGATTAGCAGGGAGTCTTGGATGCAGAACTCGATCACAGAATCTAGCTTCTCTTTCCTCTTCTTCATGAGGTCATCGAGCTATAAAGAAGTATATGATCCACCTAAGCTATCAGCGCAGGACTAGATTCATCTCCTCCAAAGATTTAAGACACAAAGGACCAGAGCTTGCTTATGTGCAATGGTGATACAAATGCTAAGCTACGCACCATTTCTGCCTGCTTCACGGTCCGAGGGAAGCCGTCCAGAAGGAAGCCATTTTTGCAGGAAGGAGTCTCCAAATTCTTCTCAATGAGCTCCACTACCATTTCATCACTTACCTGGAAGTTAGGAACAAAACAACCTGTGTTTAAACCTGTTAACTAGGTGACTTTCACCCAACTCCAGGGTCAAACCTTTGGGTGTGTACAACTTGATTACAACTATTTCTGTATATTCTCTTCCTCTGAAATTCTTTTGTATTCTAATAACCCGGGTGAGAGAAGAGGGATCCCACAGCCTGTCAGCCACCATGGAAGTTCCACGTTCTCATCACTAAAGCCAGGGACTAAGTATCAAGTAACAGCTTATCTGCTAGCAATCGGTTGTCTTCAAGCAAGAAGGAGGGCACAAGGCTGAGAGACCACCTGGGGAGACCCAAGGGAGAGCGGGGTTGACCAGGATGCAGAACGCATCGACTGTCCTGATTCACAATTTTGACGAGGTCAGTAGACTCCTGAGACATGTGCTTGGTTACATATCTGGGCCAACATGGACAGAAAACAACAGAAAAGCTAACTGAACTGGCAAGAGTGGGTCAGAAACAAGAAACCAAGGACCCAATTCTAGTTCTAGACTCTAAAAAGCCCAGTTGAGGACCTCGCCCAGTGTTCAGAAAATGGTTTTTCTCCTGTCTTTTTTTTTTCTTGAGTCTTTACAGAAAGATGACTTCCCACCCTACGTTACAGTAAAGGCTGCCCATCTTGCCAGCTTATGCTTTTATTTTTTTAGGACAAGCTATGAACCTAGGAACAAAGTATCAGCTATAAGACTAAATGAAGGCTGGAGATAAACAATATGATTGGCACATTCCGTATTTTTCTGCCAAGAACCAGGGCCCAAAATAGCTATTTTTGGCTAGACTCAAGGCATCACTAATGTGAAAGGAAAGCCTGAAAGAAATAGGCAGGTGAGTGTCTATCATTCAAAGGAGCTACACTATCTCCAAGCTAACAGGAGGTAACTCTGCGATGAAAGCAAACTTATCCCTTTCCTAACCAATATTTTCATATACAAAAAGATAAGAGACCAAACACAAAATTATTTCTAAGGTGATTCTCAGAGGTCAAGTTCCAGAATAACTAAGCTCTGGCAATGATCAAAGATTTAATAGATAATGTATTATATTTGTCCAATCAGGCTGATTAGTCTAAAACCAAGAGAAAATGCTATTATGTCTCCAAATAGGATTACTGTATTTTCAATGCATTTGAGCTTTTCTGTGTTCCAGGGACGCAGAATGGGCCAGCTGTTTGAAACAGAAACAAGGAGCTTCTGGTACCAGTTATAGATTAGAAGAAACGAATTCTTAATTAACCTGAATTGGTGCATGTGGACTGGTGGCTACCATATAGGACAGTCAACCTAGAGTCTGAGGGTTATCAACACTCATTGGTGTGATGCATCTTACCAGCTTCCCAGCGTCCATAGTTGCCTTCAGCTTTTTCCCCAGCTCTGAGCCAGAAGCCACCATGGCTCTCAACATGTCCCCAGTGGCCAAATGGCAGACACAAAAGTTTTCGGCTAATCTGGGTGCCTATGGAGAAAGAGGAAAACCAAGGTAGAGTTAACACTGCAGGTCCTGAGTCAGACTGCCTGCCGCTGACTGTGTGAACTCAGGCAAATGCTTCTTTATTTGCTTATAACAGGTGTAGGAGGACCTTATGTTTTATTCTCATGAAAAATTGACTATGGGATTATGGCAAAAACCATGTGAGATGAGACGTGTAAAGTACTATACTTAAGAGTATACCTAGTAACAAGAAGCCATCAGCAATATTAGCTATTATCACTACTTCCACTGGACATACTAATGACGTAGACACTTCAGTTTTTTATAAATAAGAAGAAAAAAATAGAATTATCAATACTTCATTATAATCTTGCTGTGAAGTTTAAATAAGATCATATGTATAAAGCCCATGGCACAATGTGCTATTTGGCAAAGGAATAGATGTGTCACATGCTGGCAGCTGCCTGGGTTTCAGACTCCAGATCCACCAGGCACTATCTACAGGACCTGTGAAGTTTTTACCCTTCCAGATTTCTAACTGCCTCTAAATCAATGGAGATGGTATCGTAGCTATACCACTGGGTTGAGGAAGATTCTGTGGAATGTAGCACAGGTGAGGCCCAGAACAACGCATCATCAGTGAGCCTTCACTGTTACTTTAGCTCTGGCCTCAGCTGTGCATTCATTTATATAGAAAGAAAATACTGGCTCATGTCTCTTCTAAGAACCTTGTCCAGAACCAAGGACACAGAGGAACAGGACACACAGACGCAGACTACGTCCTCAAAGAGGTCACAGTTTGGTGGACTGCAAATAGGAAGGTGAAATCAGAACAGAGACAGATCTTAAGACAGTTTGGCATTGATTTTACACGGCCCAAAATGCAGAATCCAAAGGGAATTGAATTGGTTCAAGGAATTCAATACTTAGCTTTCTGGTTCAGTTGTTTTATTTATTTACTTATTTATTTATTGGGTATTGCAGATCAAACTCAGGACTTTGAGCTTGCAAGCCTGGTGAGGTGCCACTGAGCTAAATCCCCAGCCCTGGTTCAGCTGTTTTAGAAAGTTGATTTGGATCACTACTTAAACCATTTTGTTGGGAGTTTTCTTAACATGCACATAATAAAAGCAAATAGATGGGGCTCAATGAAGGGAATTCTGGTTTATGACTCATGGACTGATTCAATTCAAGAAGAGAAATTGCTTCATAGCAAAATGGAACCCAGATGGGAAGGTATAAAAAACTACACTTTGGGTTGGATGTGGTGGTGCATGTCTATAATCCCAGCTACTTGGGAAGCTGAGGCAGGAAGATTACAAGTTTGAGGCTAGTCTGGACAACTTAGCAAGATCCTATCCCAAAACAAAAATATTAAAAGGGCTAAGATACAATTTAGTGGTAGACAGCTTGGGGAGAGGCTCTGAGTTCCATCCATACTACTGCAAAATATAAAAAAAGAAAACGATGTAAGTTCTGCACCTTGAAAAACAATGAAAGTCAAGACCTTCTGGCAGTGGCAAACCTCTACCACTTGTGCTTGGTTGTTGAAATTAACTTGGGTGAACAATGTGGAGGTCATATTTGTTCAGGGGGCAGGTGACAAAAAGACTACGGAGAACTTGGCAGTTCTATTTTCATTGCTTTTTCAACGGTAGGACTCTTACTACTCCAGGTGACTGGGTTCTGCAGCTGCATAGAGGACTTGCATTAGCAGGGATGTGGCACGTGAGAGCCCATTTCCTGCATTTCGGGCTGGCTGCATGAAACCTCTGTGGTAGGGTATAAAAAACATGGATGGGCTGAAACTCTCTCTAAGGCACTTAATAGCTACAAGACACTGAGTTAGCTGCTTAATTTCAGAGTTAGTTTCCTCATCAGTCAAATGAGGATAATGGCTCCATCCTAGAGCCTGTGAGAGGACAAATGAAATAAAGTACCAAAACAGACACACAGTAGGTGTTCAAAAAAATAAGACTTTCTATGGTCTTTCTTTCGGCATTATTCTTTTCTAGACTGCTAAAATCTGATGAAATAACATCTGCTCACATTCCAAACTCATGCTTCAGAGCAGTATCTTGGAACTTTAAATCAAGGGTGGGGCTGGCATGTAGAGGGTTTTTTTTAGGTTTTTGGGGACAGGGTCTCGCTTTGTAGTGCAGGCTGGCCCTGAGCTCAGCCTCAAACTCATCACAGCAATCCTCCTGCCTCTGCCTCCCGAGTGCTGGGATTACAGGTGTGAGCCACCATGGATGAACTTGGAATCCTGCGCTTACAAGGCAGACAGGGGAACCACTGAGCTACATCCTAGCCCCATGTGCTCAATTTTAAACACGATTTTAGGCTTGGACAGGTGGCTGACCACACAGTCTCACTCTGCTGCTGGCTATGAACTGTGGCCAAGCTCAGGGAACAGGTCCATCATCTAAGAATCCTGCTGAGGGCCGGGGATTTATCTCAGTGGTTCTGGCATCTGCCTTGGAAGCCCAAGGCCCAAGTTCAATCCCTGCTAACCACATACCACAATATCGGCGTGGTGACTCATACCCATCAGCAATTAATACCACACACTACAATGCTGGGCATGGTGGCTTACGCCTGTAATCCCAGCACTCAGGAGGCAGAGGCAGGAGTAGTGCTCTGAGTTGAAGCTTGCTGGGCTACGTAGTGAGTTCAGGGTCAGCCGGAACTACAAAAGCGAGACCCTGTCTCAAAAATAAATAAAAGAAGGGGGAGGACGTTTAGGGTAGAGAGTGAGTATGGTGGGGCTTGGTGGTTCCCAAACTTCAGCGTTCAAATGGACCTTAACATAGGGCAGTTTGGCTTACAGGTTTTTAACTGAGATGGTTTTAAAGAGATGGGTACTTCGGGTTTTAATCTTTCCCAGGCTACCCAGATAGAGTTTGCTGCTCACTGTTCCGTTGTGATGCCCAGCAAAGGCAGAAGCTGCAGTTTCTAGGCAGTCAGGAAATCATGAGGGAAGACAGCCGATACTGCTCAGTTGAGTGACGGCCCTCATATAAGGAGGACATGTGTGGCTAAGCTCCTATTGCTGTTGCATTCGCTTTGCTTTCCATGTTGCTGAGTGCTGGAAAGAAGGTCCAAGAGCAGATTTACTACTCTGGCAAGTATTTCGATGAATACTATGAGTATCGGCATGTCAAAGTCTGCGTCCCCATAGTGGTTGTGAGCCCCAGAAACGTGCTCACATGGTAAAAACCTGTCCAGCTTGGTGAGTTTATTTGCACCTTTTTCTATGTAGATTATACTTTGACTTAAAACTTTGAAAAATTCACAGAAACTGTCTGGACTTCAGTTCTGCTTCTTTTTTTTAGGTTTTTTGAGACAGGGTCTCGCTTTGTGGTTTAGGCTGGCCCTGGGCTCAGCTTCAAACTCACATCACAGCAATCCTCCTGCCTCTGCCTCCCGAGTGCTGGGATTACAGGCGTGCGCCACCATACCCGGCACTGTGGGATGTGGTATTGATTGCTGCTGGATGTGAGTCTCCACGCCCAGTATGGTATGTGGTTACCAGGGGTAGAACCCGGGCCCTTGTGCTTGCAAGACAGGCGCCAGAACCACTGAGCTAAATCCCCGGCCCCCAGTTCTGCTTCTTAACTCACTGGAGTTATCACCATTAACTTCACTGGATAGGTGTGAGGATGAACCGGGAGACCTTCAACAGAGTGTAGATCTTGTGTTACATCTGGACTCCTCTGAGGCTGCTCACACGGCACTGTCTCCTAGCATGTATTTCTTTTTTTTTAGGTTTTTTTGAGACAGGGTCTCGCTTTGTGGTTCAGGCTGGCCCTGAGCTCAGCCTCAAACTCACATCACAATCCTCCTGCCTCTGCCTCCCGAGTGCTGGGATTACAGGCGTGAGCCACCACACCCGGCACTGTGGTATGTGGTACTGGTTGCTGCTGGGTGTGGGTCTCCACACCCAGTGTTGTTATGTGGTTACCGGGGAATCGAACCTGGGTCCTTGTGCTTGCGAGACAGGCGCCGGAACCACTGAGCTAACTCCCCGGCCCCCATAGCATGTATTTCTTATATGCAAAAAAATGATGACTGCTTAAGAATCGGAAGATGCAAGTTCAACTCCTCTCTTTGCTACTTACTATTTTGTGCCTTGGCATGAGACACTGTCTCTAGGCCTTAGCTTCTCATTAGTAAAAACAGTGTGGATAACAATAAGACCAATCTCCTGGGATTGCAAAATGAAGTCAGACGAATCATATAGCGTCCTTATAGTTTGAAGTGTGACACATAATTGAGCAAAGGGTAAAGACCAGGGCACAGGATAGAAGGAAAACCTACTGGGGAAAAAGATAAACCCCTGAGCTTAATATTCATTACAAAAGAAAAGGGGGGGAGGAATCATATTACTGGATGGCAAGTGAAGGAAAAGTTTATCTTTATGTAAATATTTCACCAAGAAATGAAAAGGGAAGGCTGGGCACGGTGGCTCACGCCTATAATCCCAGCACTTGGGAGGAGAGGCAGGAAGACTGCTGTGAGTTTGAGGCTAGCCTGGGTTACATAGTGAGTTCAAGGTCAGCCTGAACTACAAAGCAAGACTTTGTCTCAAAAAAACTTAAAAAAAAAAAAAAGGGGGACAGGGATTTAGCTCAGTGGTTCCGGCGCCTGTCTTACAAGTGCAAGGGCCCGGGTTCGATCCCCAGTAACCACATACCATACTGGGCATGGAGAATCACGTCAAGAAGCAACCAGTACCACAGACCACAGTGCCAGGCGTGGTGGCTCACTCCTGGAATCCTAGCACTCGGAAGGCAGAGGCAGGAGGATTGCTGTGATGTGAGTTTGAGGCTGAGCTCAGGGCCAGCCTGAACTACAAAGTGAGACGCTGTCTTGAACAAAAAACAACTACAAAAAAAAACCTTAAAAAAAGTAATGAAAAAAGAATCGACAGAATTGGAACACTACCATTTTGCCACTCACAATGAATTACTGGACATAGGCACTGAGTAGCAGTGACCACAGACACCCTAGAGACAAGTGGACATTAGGTACCTCCTAATGGCCAGCGGGGCCAAAAATTGAACTGGTAACTAATTAAGGCTACAGGCCAATTCAAGTGCTTACAGGAGAAAGAAAGAAGAGAGAAAGACGTTACATACTCCACGGAGACACAACTGCAAATTCCAAGAATGAGGGATGATATTCGCAGAACAAACAAAAAGCTCTTTCAAAAAAACTGTACAATAAGGCTGAGGATGTAGCTCAGTGGCATAGTGCCTACCTGGCAAGAACAAGGTACTGAGTTTGATTCCTGGTACCAAAAAACAAACCAACCTCCCAAAAAAACACACCTCTAAATGAAAATAAATAAACAAAAAACCCTGTATGATAAAAAAAAAAGGAGCTTAGAGCCATCATTACATTTGGGAACAACTAGAAATGTGAACACTAGTGGCTATGAAAAATTGTGAATATTTTAGGGGATATTATATTTTTCAAAAAAGTAATTCAGTTGATGGTTAGTGATGCTCATTATACCATCTGGTCTTTTGTGTATTCAAGTTTTCATAATAAAACTGGACACGGTGATATACCCCTGTAATTCTTGCCCCTCTGGAAGCTGAGGCAGGAGGATGACACATTTGAAGTTTAGCCTGCGCAACCAGGAAGACTTTATCTCAAAATAAAACTGTCATTTTAAATTTATTTTTTTGTTTTCTGAGACAGGGTTTCACTATATAGTCTAGCGGTCTTCAACTCACTAATGTAGTCCAGGCTGCACAGAGATCCTCTTGTCTTAGCCTCCTGAGTACCGGGATTATAGGCATGTGTTACCATACCCACTCCTTCAAAATAAAATTTTATAGAAGGACAGAAGATGTAAGCTCAGGGCTACACTGCTTGCCTAACATGAGTAAGGCCCTGGGTTCAATCCTCAGCATTTGGGGTTTGGGGAGAACTTCCTCCTAATAAAACGTTTGGGTGTGTGGGGTGTGTTTGCAGGCTAAATGTTGTAGCTGCCAATTTGCAACCTGTGACTTATATACTTCTTTCAACTCCATAAAAATACTCACATAATCACCAGTATTCCTTTGTTCTCACTATGGAAAGGGAAGGGTATAAAGGTCAAACGATTTATGTAATTTACTTTTCCTCAAGTCTGAGCTCTAATCACATCTTCTACTTCACCAATCTTCTCTGACCATCTCCCACCATTCATGTACCCTTAGCAATCACTTTATCATGTTCTTCAAGATTCCTGAAAAATGGGCCATGGATTTAATTCAGTGGTTCCAGCACCTGCCTTGCAAGCACAAGGTCTCGAGTTCAATCCCCAGTAACCACAAACCACAATGCTGGGCATGGTGGCTCATACCTGTAATCCCAACACTTGGGAGGCAGAGGCAAGGGGATTGCTGGGAGTTCGAGGCTCATGTTGGCTACATAGTGAGCTCAGGCCCAGCCTGAACCACAAAGAGACCTTCTCTCTCTCTCTCTAAAAAAAAAAAAGAAAAACAAAAAGATTTCTGAAAAAAAAAAAAAATCACTGTTTACACTAAAATTATCAGAGTTGGGAGGGGGAAGATGTGTTTACTAATATAAGAAAGACAATATTCACTGAATACTCATTCTGCCAGGCTGATCTAGGTATGCATGCACGCTTTACACTTATAGAACCTAATTTTCCAGTATCCTTGTGAACTTTTCAATTTCCAGGTTGAGAACACCAAGGATCAGAAGTTATATAGCTTGCCAGACTAAAAAGTCCTTGTCTTAGCTTTGGAATGGCTTGTCCAGGTGCATTTCATAACTACTAAATCTATCAACTTCAATAGGAGCTAAGGAAAAAAAAAAAAAAAAAGACACATATGAACGATCCTGTTTATTATTGTCATTCACAGCAAAAGTCTGCAAGTCTTAAATGTCCCCAGGCTGCACTTTACTTAATAACCGAGAGTGGCAGCAAAGGAAAAGGGCCATGTCAAAATCACTGAGTATTAAGGGTACTGGTGGAGCAAGTTTATGCAGAGAAAATGCAAAGTGGTCCCTCCTGACCCAGTACACAGAACCAGAAAGCAAAGTCACAGAAATGAACCAAGCTTTTCAGACTTCCCTTCTCAATACCATTCTAATCTGAGTCATTCACCCATTTCCAATAACCCTGTCAAGTGCCAAGTAACATGTTGATAGGTGTTAGGAAGAGTGGGCACAGAGCAGTCTCCATTCACTGAGAAGCCCGGACTTTCAGGAATTCCCTCTGTAAAGCCTAATGATGAACAAGAACCCAAGCCCAATGGCCTAGTGAGCAATGCTATACTCCAGGCAGGAAGGGGACATTAGTAACTCATTCTATGGGTTTCCAAATTCTAAATCAGATCATAAATCCAAAGCCTGACCCATGGCCCCATTATGTCCCAGAGCTGGAAGGGGCTCAGATGCCAAAGGAGGACCTGCAATCTACTAGGGCAGAAGGCAAGCTCAGATTCTAATCCTCTGGAGGTCCTAGGTCTTGAGGTTCCTTTCAGGCCCTGTGCAATCGATTTTTACCTGTTGATTCAGGAAGTTAAAATTTCAAGTTCTTTCTCATCTAAAATCACTGAACTCATCTTGAGGTTCTAAGCCTCCAGCCGCCTCAGATTTCAACTAAGAGCAGGAACTCTATACGCGTTTTTAATCTTCGTTTTGGGAATTCACTACTTGAAGGTTCAGACTTAAGAAGCCATGTGGCTCCAGAAGCGGCAAACCTGATCTATACATCTACTTTTCGTTTTCTCCCCCCTGGATTTACCTCTTCAGCACACACCAGGTCCCACTCTACCCCTCCATCCCCAGTCATTAATCATTATAAAAAATGTTCTGCCCTAGAGTCTGGAACATAACCGCAATTCCGGACAATTCACTCTAAACTCACAGGGAAACTGGGCCATCAAGCTTCTTCCTTCATTCAGCCTGTAGTATAGAGCCTCAGCCTCAATTCCACCCTCAAACTATTCAACCTTAACCCCCATAGGCCACCTAACAGTCTTGAGCTCCCCTAACAAGAAGCGCCTTCATGGGACTTGAAGGGATTCCTGGATTCCTAGGTACTCCAAACAATCCGAACTCCCTCATGCCCACCCTGACCTCCAGTTTAGACCCTTCTCTAAGTACCCTATTAGGATCTGAGACCCTGGCCAGGGCACCTCAGACTTAGCCCACTCTCTGCTCCTGGACAAGGAAAGGACTTCCGGCTCTCCGTCCGCCCTGACCTTGGAGTTTCGCGGGCGCTGCCGCTGATCCCGGTCCGGACGCTCACCTGGGTACCCTTACCAGCCCCAGGAGGCCCCAGTAGCACGGCCCGGATGCCTTTAGGATACTCGGACTCCGCTGCAGGGGCTGTAGGAGCCATGTTCGCCCAAGACTCACAGCTAGCCCCCGCACACCTCCCAGGTTCAGCGCTTCCAGACCTGCGCGCCACGCACGCCACGCAGGCCGTACTCGTTCCTCACAGTGGCCGGCCACCGCGTCAGTCAGCTTTCTGCGCCCGCCCCTAAACGCGACAGACACTTCAATTTACCAATCGTAAAGCGATACTGAGGAAATCTACTTGTGATTGGACAGAATAGGTAGGCGGTAAGGAAGGGGCGGGCGAGAATAGTGAGAGGGGCGGGGTGCTCGTGGCGCTCTTGGCTGGTGTGTAGAGAGGGCGGGAAAACGTGAGGGAAGACTGGAACCCGCGCGGGAAGTTCTAGTTCGGCCCTTGACAGTGACACCTGCAACTCCGTTTAAATCCTGTGAAATTGCTCGCGGGAGTGTAAATGGTTAATGTCATTCTTGGAAAACAAATTTGCGCCAGGTATACAGGTGTGTGCCTGTAACCTTAGCACTCAAACAGGAGGATCACCGTGGAGTTCGAGGCCAGCCTGAACTATATAGCAAAACCTGGTCTCAAAAACAACCAACCAAAGAAACACCCTCCAAAAAAGCCCAAATTGGCAATATGAATCTTAAACTCCTTTAGAAATTCAAAAGACATAATCAAGGATATGTGTAAAGATTTATGTAATGTGAAAGTCATATTTATTGTCATATTTATACCAGCCTCAAAGTCCCCAAAAATAAAAGCAACAGTCTAAATATTGAACAATTAGAGGTTGGTTTAATAAATTTCAAAAAATTTGCATACTAGAATTCATCTATTATATGACTATTTAATGACAGGCAAAAATGTTCACCAGCAGGAATCAAAATTATAGTCAGAAAAAATTCCAATTTTGTCAGATAGTTACAACAGGAGACTTCTGTAGAGGAGTGTATCTACTTTATGCACTTTTAGATTTCAAAAAGTTTTGTAATTCTATATTATACAAATAATGCCCTATAAGAAATAACCTTTTAAATTCAGGATATATATATATATATATATATATATATATTTTTTTTTTTTTTCCCCTCAAGAGAGATGACCCTGTCTTGGACAGGGAAATGATTTCTACAGCTTTTTTGGTGTGTGAAAGTTTCATCAAGCCCCGTTGGGAGTGTGATTAGGAAACCACTGTATGTCCTCACAGGTCCATACTAGCTACTTCCTATGTCCTAGTGATGAATTTACTAACCCTTCACCTGTGGTCTCTTCTACTTTGCCACAGAAGTAACACTCATTTCACATCTCCGCAATCAGATTTTACCAGATGTCTGCTTTTCGTTTTTTGAGACAGGATCTTGCTTTTGTAGTTCAGGCTGGCCCTGAGCTCAGCCTTAAACTCACAGCAATCCTCCTGTCTCTGCCTCCCAAGTGCTGGCATTACAGGTGTGAGTCACCACGCCTGGTACTGTGGTATGTGGTACTGATTGCTGATGGGCTTGAGTCTCCACACCCTGCATTGTGGTATGTGGTTACCGGAGACTGAATCCAGGCCCTTGCACCCGCCAGGCAGGTGCCAGAACCACTGAGCTAAATCCCCGGCCCGGTGCCTGCTTGATCTTATTGGACTATCGAATGAAGGGGGACTGTTACACCTGTTTTCCAGAAGAAAGCTGAGGTCTCAAGGTCCAACATTACCTGGTAGTAGAAATTCAGTTAAGACTGAGGATGGCCAGGTATGATGGTGCACACCTGTTATCCCAGCACTTGGAGGCTGAGGCAGGAGTATAGCCATGAGTTTGAGGCCAGCGTGAACTATATAGAGACACCCTGTCTTTAAAAAAAACAAACACAAAAAACAAGACAAAACAAACAAAAAAAGACTGCAGATGATAAACTGGTGCTCTGAGGGCACAGGGATCCTCTGATAGAGATGACCATGTAGCCAAAATTCACATCAATCCAATGAGATTTGTTTATTAAGGTTTACTATGAGCAGGGCAATTGACAAGGGTCGTAGCTATGAGTGGCCTTCCTCTTCTACCACCCCATAATACTTGTGACTAGGAATGGGCCTCTTAGGAGGGAAAGCACCTCATACTATATGCAAATACACAAAATGTAAGACTTAACTAAAATGTTGTAGGCTTTGGGGAATAGTAAGGAAATAAGACAACTAAGCTATCTTCTTCTTTTTGTAGTACTGAGAATCAAACTTGGAACCTGTGCTTGCAAGGCAGGTGCAGCACAACTGAGCTAAATCCCCAGGCCCAGCTAAGCTATATTGTTACAGAATTAACAAAATACCAGAGAACTGAGTATTAAAAAGTGAATCAATCTTCAAGGCTAAATTAAGATAACATAGCAGGAGGTGGGAGGGCGAGAATTCAGCTCGGCCTTCAAAGACTGTGTGGTCAGTGGGGAGATCAAGAAGCCAGAAGGCAAAAAAACCTCCCACAAGAGCATTAAAAGCAAACAAACTGAAGCAGGAAATAATCCACTCTGCCCGAAAGCTCAATGAAGAACTTTAACAAATGACAAGGAAAAAATTCCAGGGAGGGTAAATAAAAAATGCATGTGTGTAGAATGCATCCAAGTAATTTACTTTTACTTTTTAGCAAACTCACACCCAAGGTGGAGGCATAGCATGGGAATGAGATGTGTTTCATGAAAAGGTATGATAACCCAGCACTTGGGAGGCTGAGGCAGGAGGATTGTGAGTTCAAGGCCAGTTTGGGCTACACAGTGAGTTAGGGCTCAGCCTGAGCTGTCTAGTGAGACCCTGTTGGGGGCAAGATAAGGCAAAAAGCACAACTAAAACTGCCCTTCTACACGTGATGATATTGAGAGACCGGGCCCCTACCCTGTCAGTGCCATAAAAGCTGTACATCTTTGTCCTTTGGGTCAGCCTGTCATTTCTGTCCCCCACTCCTCTCCCCTTGTGCTAGACCATAAGAATAAAAGCTTTGTTCTTGTGCCAAAGTACGTGTCTCTCTCGTTCTTTTGAAAAAGAGCAAGAACCCACAAAGTCAATAACAGGATACTGACATTCCAGGAGGAGGAGTGTCTCATTCCTTTAGTCACCTAACTATTCATTTTTAATAAGAGCTGCTGCTGTCCACGTACTGTTACGCAGTGTGCGCCACGCAGTGGACTCGGCGACGTTCGCGCACGAATCTCACTCTTCCCAGCTGTCTGTATGTAGGGCGACTACTTCAGGATCGGGATATTTGAAAAACAGAGGCACAGGGGGGTGACATTCTGGACCTTGCCCGTGGCCACGTGACTGGCCTGAGGCTGAGCAGAGGGCTGAGCTCAGATCTGCCTGGCACCCAGCGCTCTCAGGTAGCAGACTTGGAGCTCACAGTCCAGCCAGGTTCCCACCGGCGTGTAACGGGAGGAAGGATGGAGAGGCCGTGGTTGTGGGGCAGGAAACCTTCCAGGCTGAGAGAATGCTGGGGACGGAGGCAGCAGGCATCTTGTGGATTTGATTCAAAGAGTTTGGGGGGAGGTGGGAAGTTTCTAGTAGGGCCTTACAACCAGACCTACATTGTTGAAAAAATCACTTACATGACAGATCGGAGAGGAGAAAAAAGGTGCGTGAAAGACAAGAGGTATTTCTGTTAAAGTTTTGCAGAAAGAAGCCCTCAACGGACCTCACAAGGAGGAGGGAGGCGGAAGGGCTGGACAAGACGTGGCGCCACCAGCAGGGGTCAGAGGGAAGTGACGGCTGGCTGGGAGCAAGGCGGTCACAAGGAGCCCTGGCTGCAGCTGCCTCCGAAGCCGCGGAGGTGAAATGGAGCTTCTCCTCTGCAGGCTCCGGAAGGACTGTGACCCTGCTGACGATGGGGTTTAGCTGCATGAGACCCATTTTGGACTTCATAGCTCCAGAGCTGTAATAGTACACTTGTGTTGTAATAGGAAACCTATCCAAGTTACTTAAGCGTAACAGAAACAGAGTCTGAATCCATGAAGCAAGAGAAAGACTCATGCAGTTGAACAACGACAGGAACCAGGGCTATTTTGGGTAATCTCAGGGCTATTTTGCGTAATCTGGGTACGAGGACTACATGGACACTGCAGAGGGAAACTTTATTCCTATCCCTGCTTTTCCACCCGGAGGAATCTCTTTAAGTGTAACATTGTTGCCTTTTCCTTTCTTTCGCACATACTCTACAGAGGAAAAATGATACATACAGTATCTGATTAGTAAGTTTACAGAGAGTCCACTGAGCTCAGCTCAATACTTGCTTTCTCTCCCTTTAGATCTTCCTGCCCACAAACAGTGCTTTCTTTCGTTCTTGTACATTCTCAAAAATTCACAAGGACTCTCCCTCACAGGGAGGACAATAATTTCCTTCCTCCTTCCCTCCCCCTCTCCTCCTCCTTTTCTCTTTTCTTTTTTTTTTTTTTCCTTCTTTAAAAATAATTATTTGTAAAAAAAAAAAAAAAATTATTTGTTAGGCTGGGCATGGTGGCACATGCCTGTCATCCCAGAACTCAGGAGCTGAGACAGCAGGATTGCTGGGAGTTCGAGGTCAGCCTGGGCTACATAGTAAGTTCAAGTTCAGCCTAAAATACAAAGTGAGACTATGTCTTAAAAACAAAACGAAACAAAAACAAAAACAAACAAACAAAACAACCTTTCTTGAAAGACAAGATCTTGCGATGTTATCAAGACTGGCCTCAAATTCCTGGTTTCAAGTGATCCTCCTGCCTCAGCCTTCCAAGTAGCTGGGATTACAGGTAAATGCAACCAAGACCCATGCTGTCCACCAGAAGTGCTGCTCTCCTCTGCCTTTCCGCCCTCCACTGGGAGCCCTCTGGGACGGAGCGAGAGAGACAGCCTGGGAGAGGGGTATGCAGGCAGTGGGGAAGGGACCACTGCACAGTCTCAGGGGAAGGCCTGGTGACGTGATTTCTACGTAGGACTGAGTAGAGAAGTTTAATTTCGGTGTTCCAGTGTTCATGTGTGCCCATGAAGACACTCCTCAAACATCTCTGCCAGGAAATCTGATATTCTGATCTCCCTCTGCTTTATTTCTATAGCTATTCCTTTATTTGTTTCAAAAGTTTGGTGAGGTCACAATGAAACCCAACAATTTCTTGATCCATTCTACTCAAGATTCATATTTCTAGGGGCTGAGGATTTAGTTTAGTGGTTCTGGCACCTGCCTGGCAAGCCCAAGGTCCCGAGTTCGATCCCCAGTAACCACATACCACAATGCTGGACGTGGTGGCTCACGCCTGTCATCCCAGCACTCGGGAGGCAGAGGCAGGAGGATTGGCTGTGAGTCTGAGGCTTACCTGGGCTACATAGTGAGCTAAGGGCCAGCCTGAACTACAAAGTGAGATCTTGTCTCAAAAAAGCTAAAATAAATAAATAAATAAAATGCAGATTTCTAGCGTGGCTTTCATCTCATGTTTACCTCTTGGTGAAAGGGGAAAGGATTTTGAATGACTAACAGTTCCCTTAGGAATACTGGGAATGAAGAAGTAGTTTCTTAAAAGTAGACAGTGACCAAAAAGAAAAAAAAAAAAAGTAAATGATGACAGTGCTGCAGATTTAGCTCAGTGGTTCCATTATCTGCCTCACCAGCGCAAGATCCTAAGTTCAATCCCTTAAAAAAAAAAACAACTAAATCTAAAACTAAACAGTGACAATTTCCCAAATTAGAGACAAGGATTTGGGGCAGACAAAAAAACAACTGATGTCTTTGAGAAAGATAATATGGGGGGCCAGGGATGGCAAGTTTAAGGTCCTGAGTTCAATTCCTTGTACCCGGGGGGAAAAAAGGAGAAAGGTAACAAGGACCTAGAATATGGAGGCAGAATTAACAGGACTTGACTCCAAGCCTGATGGGGATAAGAAAGTGAGTCGTAAGGGTGGGTGGCTGGAGGGGGCAGTGAAATGGAGCCATTTATATTTATCTCCTTTATTCATTGATTCAAAATACATTTAATGAGCACTTATTATGTGCCCAGTATTGTGAATGGGTCTAAAGATCCGGTGAGGGTAGGGTGTCCACCCTGATGGAATTTGCGGTCAAACAGGGGAAAGTACAAATGTGAGACGGGCAGAGGCTGTGCCGGGGAAGGCGCAGGCTGCAGAGAGAACACACAGGAGGGACATCTACTTCAGACTGAGGGGGAATTCTGTCTAAGTGTGATGCGATCTCAAGGATGAGGAGGATTTACCCAGAAAAGAGGAAGAAGCATATTCCAGCAGGAGTGGCACGTGCACAGGCCTAAAGGCAAGGAGGGCTGTGAACAGAGGTGAGCCAGTGTCAGCAGAGGAGCCTCTCTCTGTGCTGTGGAAAATTTCTACTGCAAGGGACTTGGTGTGCTCTCCTCTGCAGGAGAGGAAGGGCGGGAACTCGCCTGCTTTCTTGGCAACAGCAGAGTGAGCACAGGCCCAGGCTTGGCCCGCAAGATATTCCTGCCCAGGACTTTGACCTTGGAAGGAGGGGCTGCAGGGCCGAGGCCTGTTCCGGGGAAGTGAAAGTCCAGCAGCACTGAGGGGCCAGTGGCTAGTAGTAGTTGGACAGCCTGAGCTCTCAGCTAGACTGCTTTTGGTTCCTACTCAGGTTTAGAATTCACAAGAACCCCACAGAATTTACAAATTTCCTTCAGTGCTTAGGTCAGCCTACAAGTCCATGCTGGCAGCTTGAGATTGGTCATGGAAGGAGCATTTGTACAGTGGAGATTAACAAATTTGGGTGTGCAGCCAGGAGAGAGTCAGTTTGGCTGGAGTTAAAATTCAAAACAGGGGGCCTGAGATTTAGCTCAGTGGTTCTGAGGTCTGCCTTGCAAGCACAAGGTCTGAAGTTCGACCCCCGGTAACCACATACCATAGTGCTGGGCATGATGGTTCATGCCTGTAATCTCAGTACTAGGGAGACAGAGGCAGGAGGATTGCTGTGAGTTGGAGGCTCATGTGGGCTACATAGTGAGCTCAGGGCCAGCCTGAACTACAAAAAGAGAGCCTGTCTCAAAAAAATTCAAGAGGGGCTTGGATGTGGTGGTGTCCAGCTGTCATCGCAGGAGGCTGAGGTAAGAAGATCACAAATTGAAGGCCAGCCTGGGCAATTTAGCAAATTCTATCTCAAAGAAAAAAAATTTTTTCCAATAGGCTGGATATGTAGCTTGCCTGAAATGATCAAGGTCCTAGGTTCAATTCCTTATATTGAAAACAACCAACAAAAAATATGAGAGAGAGGCAGAGAGACAGAAAGAGAGACAGACAGACAGACAGAGGCAGAGACAGACAGACAGATAGACTGTGATTGAGCCTTAGGAGGAAAAACTTCCTTCCTGCTTTTGGATACTAAGAGAAGACGCAACGCGTGACGTTCAACAGCCTTCTTGGGACCATGAGGGGAGAGTGAAAAGCTGACCCAAGGCTGATATCACTGAGATGTTTAATTAAACACCCCAAATATCTCTTTCCTGCAGACTTCTTTCGATCAGAGATAAACCTCCAACAGTCAAGCCACACTCACCTGCTGAAAGCCTCATGCGACCCTAATATCTCCTGACCTCTCTGGCTCTTGGTGCCTTTCTGCAAAATCAATTTGGAGGTACCTACTCACAGGGTCATCAGGACAGCCTTGAACTAGATGACAGGTGTGAAGTATGTAGCATGGCACCTGGCTTACGTTAGGCACGCTATAGAGGCCGTTACATACTACTGGCTTCAAAATCATGGAGTAGATGAGTTTGTTCTGGGAGGGGGGAGGGAGAAGAGAAAGAAGATGAAGACTGAAGTCTGGGAAGCTGGGACAGAGGACAGGGTTTTGGTCTGTGCTTTTGCAGGGCTCCTAAGTGAGATAATGTCTCTGTGCTTGGAGGACTGAGGACTGGGCGTCCCAACCACGTTACACTTCTGGAGCGAACGTGAACTCAGACTGAGGGGGAATCATTTACTCATTAAGCTTAACTTGCCCTTTGCTCTACTCTGCTTTTTTTACAAGTCTGCCTGGGTCAGCTGACATCCCCAGATGCCCCAGGTATCCCCCCACCCTGGTTTACCCATGCTTGTGTTATCTGTAATATCAGAGGTCCTGTTGCTACATACCTGGTGTGGGCCATCCCAGGTCCCTGCTTTGCTGTGAGTCTTTGTGTCTTCTTTTACCTGGCATCTTATGGACCTGCAGGAGATTGGGGCTCAGGGGTGGTGTCCTTGAGGGAGCCCAATACTTGAGGAGAAAAAGATGTCCAGCAAAAGACTCAGGGAATGATTGGAGAGTTTAGAGGAAAAACTGAAATTTATTTGACCCACCATTCTCTTTCATCTGGTTTAAATATCTGCTTATCTGGAAAGCCTTTCTGGCTAGTTGGGTCACAGCTTCAGTTTTCAATTTAGTTACTCATTTCCTTTAGCTCTCACTTCTTTTCTGTGTTGTTATGATTTATGTGGTTTTCTGTTTATTATTATTATTTTTTTTATAGACAGGGTCTTGCTAGGCTGCTCAAACAGGCCTGGAACTCACTATATATCGCAGGCTGGCCTTGAACTATGACAACCCACCTGCCTTAGCTTCTGTGAGCTGGGATTACAGGCTTGTGCCACCATGTCTGGCTAGTTGTCTGTTCTTCTGTCTGCCTCCTACATTGGACCGTGAATGAACTCTTGATAGCAGGGGTGTCCAGACTGGATCTGCTCACCCCTGGCTTGGGGCTGGCAGTTGGTAACAGTAATAGAAACTGTTAATTGATAGTAGGCCCTATGCTAAATGGTTTATACTTAATAAATTCTGCAATCATCAGACAACTGGATGAAGTAGGTGCTATTGTCGGTCCTACTTTACAGATGAGGAAATTGAAGCTCTGTGAGGTTAAGACAGTCATCCAACACTGTGGCTAATCAGTGTGTAATGGGGCCTCAGCCTCAGGCGGACTGGCTCTCTAGCCTGCATCGTACCCCCTCAGTTATGTTCTTTCCTATGTAGTGGATGCTGGTAAATGTTTGTCAGTTCAAATAATGAAAGAGTGTTACCAAAGCCGAAGAAAGAGTTTCACGGAGTATGTTAGTCCGATGTAGCTGAATTATTCTGTAGTAACAAATAATGCCCAAATCCCAGCTTACAGAAAGGGTTACACTGCAGCCACAGATCAGTCTGGCTCTGATGTATGTTAGGGCTATAGACTAAAGGAGCAGCTGGTGGTCAATTAGAAGAGCACTCTTCTCAGGGGAGAAGAGGCTACATGGTGTGCTGTAATTGGCTTGCATTAAATACGATTGACAGTATCCATTTCTTTCTAACCCCATGTTCGATAATGTCACATGACTTGAAATCAGTCATGGCCAGAAGTATTTATACTACTGGAATTGACAAATATTTTATTCTCTGGGAGAGTGGTTTGTTAAATATTTACCAGGAGAGCACTGGAGAAGCACATTAGGACTGCGTGTTGATCCTTAATGCTTTGGCCCAGAAATGGCACAGGTCATGGATGTGCAATAGTTAACATATGCTCCTACTTGCCAAAGCATTACCACCTGCTGTCACGAGGACCCAGAATATACACCTGCTGTTTGGAAGGTCTCTATTAGGGAGGCAGTAAATATTCAGAAAAAAAACCTGAGGCCCTGCCCTCACAGACACGTCATGGAGGAGGAATGAGAAAAGCCCTGTGATGGCCCTTGAGGACTTGGCCCATGGCTTTTAACAGGCTGCTGTGTAAGTGGAAGGAAGTGGCTACATGGCTTCCATTTTGTACTTGTCTCGTGGCAAAGTTTCCCATGATTTAATTTTTTCAAGTGAACGTGTATCGAGCCAAATATTTGTTCCAGGCTCATGTCCAGCCAGCCCACAGTCTCACTATGTCATCCCAGTCCTCTTGCTCTGTCAGAGCTATCGTTATTTCTGTTTTATCATGGGGAAACTGAGGCCTGCTTGAAACTATATATCTAGTAGAATCTTCTATGGTACAACACTTTTTTTTTTTTTTTTGGTGATGGTGGTGGTGGACTATATTACTTTTTACAAATACGTCCTGTTCTTTTTTATGGGAGAATTAGATATTTCTCTTACTGAAGTTAGGTGAGGGGATATGACTTTGGCTATTGTGACATGAGCAGAAGTGAGGTATATGTCACTTTAGAGCAATACATTTGAGAGTCCTGGTGGCATCCCAGTACTTTCCTTCCTGGAGCAGTTATGGAGGCTGTGTGGAATTGAAACCCCCATCACCCTGTGTATCTGGACTATCACTGCATAGATTTTGGAGAAAAATAATTTCATAGTTAAAGTATGACTATGATTATCTAAAGTCCAATGTTGGGCGGGGAATTTAGCTCAGTGGTTCTGCTGTCTGCCTGGCAAGTGCAAAGTCCTGAGTTCAGTCCCTGGTAAAACATACCATAGTGCCAGGTGTGCTGGCTCACACTTGTAATGCCAGCACTTGGGAGGCAGAGGCAGGAGCACTGCTGTGAGTTTGAGGCTGGCCTGGGCTCCATAGTGAGTGCAAGGCCAGCCTGAACTACAAAACTACAAAAACCTTAAAAACGAAAATAAAAACAAAAAAACTCCAATGTAGCCTTGCCAAAGACCAGGCTGACATGTAGAAGCAGGACTCTGTTTTGTCTCCAGCCACAGATGAGGCCTCAGTGGTCTGTGGTGCTCTGGTGCTCAAAGACAAAATAGCATCAGCTGAGGACACCCTGGTTCCTTGAGAGCTCAGAAGCAATACAAAAGAGAAAGGTCTCCCCTGGGGAGGGGCGAATTCCTTATCAGCTCAGCTCATCCCACTTGCTCCCTGGGGATATTCTCCTTCTGTCCTCATCAGCAGGAGATTTGCATCGACATAGGATCAGATCTAAGATCACCAAAGACCCCCCACAAATTACCTGTTACTCGAGTGTGCCCAATAAATACTGCTTAGTATGGAGGGGGTTGGTCCTTGTCCATTCTGAGGCACTGACCATGGAGCCCTCTCATATACTTTGAAATTACACAAGTCTCTATTGTCTTATTTTCTTTAGCCCTTGCCATTGCCCTTTCTAGGCAGTTGGAGGGTACTGGCCTCTGATACCTATGTCCTTAAGGAGCTACATCGATCCTTCTGTTAATTCAAATAAGATTTAGCATGAGCAAGGATTTTATTAAGTGATGAGATTCTCACAGTTATTGCTTACTGCAGCAAAACTTTGCGCATCCTGACTGCTCAGTCCCTCACTGGGATCAGAATAGAGTCTAGACAAGAAGCTGTTGCCACATGAGCCAAGATCTACTTATCCTGCTGAATGGAGACCTGGACTTTGAGTTCTAAGGGTTTTGTGGACTTTGATTTGTGGTTACCTACTCAGACCAACTCCTTCCCACATGCTGCGTACCCTGTTTGGGTTTCCCAAGCCCATCTCACCTGGTGCTCCTTTCCAGTCCCTGTAACATGCTTCCTTTCCCTTTTGCCACCCAAACCACAGAGTTGAGATGTGGTTTTCCAAAGAACTGACTAAGCCCAAGCTACCTGAACAAGCAAAGTGTTTCTGCCACTCTTTTGAGGTCACTGTGGTCAAATGCTGATTTCCGTAAAAACTGAGGGTGTGTGTGTGTGGGGGGGCGGGGGGCACAACCATTAAAGACACTTGTTAAGGCATGGTAAAACAGACTTTGCCCAGGTATAGCAACCACTGCCATGGGGCTTTGTAGTGGTGGAGAGAAATAGGCTCAATTTCAAATACGGCAGGGGCAAGTGGGAACTTTACAATGAGGAAACAGTTTTGGAAATGTCAATAGATGGGAAATTACCAAGAGGAAACTTCAGGGGTAAGCTAAACCCATCTAACAAGACTCTTGCTGAAGTCAGGCCAGAGTGATCAGACATTGCCTGGGGAGAGGTGAAGAAGTAAGGATGACCAGATAGACTGACTTAGCCACATTCTTTGTTAAAAGTGGATTTTATAAGGAAGTGCACAGAAGAGTCTTGCAAAAGATTTAAAAACCTGACTATGTTTGGTCAAACAAAAGAATCTTTGTCACAACAAATACACATTCAGTTGGGAAACATTGCACATTTGATATGGACTGTGATGATGTGAGACGAACTGGAAGTTCTGCTGGAAGACAGTGAAGCAGAGGGCACTGGGTTGGAGCTATTTGCTAGAATAACGCTTCCGAGCCCCTCCTGTGCCTCACAGTGACAACTCTGTGCTCTTTGTATCATCTCTTTCCTGTCGCTGGGACAAAGTACTTGACACCCACAATTTAACAAAAGGCGAGCTTTATTTCGGCTCATGCTCTCTGTGGATTCATTCTGTGGTTGGCTGGCTCCCAGGCGGGAACGGGAGGGGGGAAAGCTGTGACTCTGTCTGCCAGGAATCAGAGAGCGGAGGAGCTGGGCACTAGAATTCTCCCTCCCAAGCCAGCCCTCCACGGACCTGTCCTCTACAACCAGGCCTGGCTCTGAGCAGGAGACTTCGGGGAGACATTTTAGGTCTAAACCATAACACCGCATCAGGGAGTGCAGGTGGCGGTAGAGATAGGCAGGGAACTAAATGATTTCCGTTGCTCAGTGTGTTTGTTCATTCATCTGATGTGTGTCCATCGAGCTCTCCTTCTCTGCTAGTGCTGGACATTTAGTGGACTGGGCAGTTAGTGTAAGCAAGATAGGGACTATTTTCGTCCTCTTGATGTTTCAGATTTAACCAGCATTAGAGAAATAGGCACACAGCGCCCAGGCAGCATTTAGAAGAGGCAGCTAACTTAGGCCAGGGTGGGGTCTAAATAGTTTTTTTTTTTTTGAGACAGAGTCTTGCTTTCTGTAGTTCAGGCTGGCCCTGAGCTCACTATGTAGCCCAAGCAAACCTCGAACTTACAGCAATCCTCCTGCCTCTGTCTCCTGAGTCCTGGGATTACAAATGTAAGCCACCATGCCCATCATTGTGTTATGTGGTTACTGGGGACTGAACTCAGGACGTTGTGCTTGCAAGGCAAATACTGAAACCACTGAGCTAAATTTCTAGCCCTCTAGTATAACTTTTTAAAGGACAGGATTGAGTCCTCAAAAAGGGAAGGATGGGAAGGATGTAGGAAAGAAAGCAGGGCATCTTGGGCAGAAGGAGCAGTTAAAGCAAAGGCTTGGAGGAGCAGTGAGCAACTACAAGGCGCTTGGCTGAAGCAGGGGTGTAAACTAGAGGGGCAGGAGATGAGGCAAGAGGCTAGACGGCCAGGGGCTGCAATTTGAAGGTGTGGGGTTTAGGTGCTTGGATTTACCCTGCAGACAGTAGGAGCCGCTGGATGCGTTTTGAATAACAGTCGTACGGAATAATAATGGTTTAGATAAGATAGAAGTTGGCTTTTCATCCATGTAGAAGCCCTACAAGTGAGTGCCAATCTAGTGGCTCCGGCTCCGTTTGGGTGGCTGCTCTCATATCCCCAATGTACAGCTTATTTCCTAAATTCAACACAGGGGCTTATACCAACTCCTACCATCACTTCTGCATTTCAACCAGTAGGGAGAAGTAAAACGGCTCTGGAGCACACCCCTCCCCTCTATAGGTACGAACTGGAATTGCAGGCATCTCCGTCGTTCACAGAGCCTGGGCCAAAAGTGAGTCACACAGACTACTAGCAGCCAGGATTCTGGGAAATGTAGTCCTTATTCTGGACAGACATTACTCCGCGAAAAGGAAAGGCTGTATTACTAGTCGAAGAATGAATGCTGAGGGAGGACTAGCTGTTTGCGGTAAGGAGTGGCACTCCTGTTAGCCTTTTGTCATGTCCTCTCTGGGGAAGGGTGGAGAATGGGCTAGATGGTAAGAGATCGGAGCCCAGGAAACTACCCAAATAAAAGACACTGAGACCTGAACACAGGCTGGGATGCGCAGGGAGGCGAAGGCTTAGGAGATACTTGGAAGTTGAATGGACAGACTATAGTGGTCAATTGGTTATACTTCTAATTAATTGTAGTTATCATAGCCTGAAGCTAAGCTTGTACTTGTGGGATCAATTGTTCAATATTTTCCTTCCCAAAGAGGTCGTAAAGTCACAAAGACAGGGTTGAATCTGTTTCTCTCATTACCGAATCCTGGGGACAGTGTCTACAACAAGGCCTGGCACACAATATGTGCTTACGAGTGAAAGGAGCCAAGGGCAGTAATAATAAAGACTCCTAAACTAGTTTGATTGAGGAATTTTAACCCCTTAAAGTAAACATGAAACAGTTTTAGGAAAATAATTTCTACCACCCCCTTTAGCTGACAGACGTTTGGCACCCGGATGACCTCTCCACCAAGTTCTAGAGCTTTTCAGCGACCTTTAGTTACCAACACCAGGTCTTGTTTCAGGTATTATTCTTTTCCAAAAGTCAACCTCCTACTGGATTCAAAGTCCAGCAGGCTGGACCTGGCGCTGGAGAAGAGGTAGTTGGAGTCTTTTCTTTGTGCTCTGCCCTCTGCTGGGCAGGAACCCCAAAAAAGAAGAAACTTGTTCCTCTAGATGTTCCTTGCTCCCCGCTGGGTGACCCCATCTTCATGACTTGGAAGATGTCTGTTTTCCTGTTCTCCTGGTCATGAAGGGCTGCTTGGCTTGTTTTCTTTAGACATGGTGTTTGTGTGTGTTGGGGGGCTCTTGTAGAGGGATCTCCCACAGGCCAAGCTGTTAAAGGGCCAAGTACCCTCAGCTTTCCATTGCTGGGGGCCTCTGGTTTCCCCTTTGCCATTCATCTTTTTTCCCCTAGCAGGCCAGCTACTTCCATCATATCTACTCTGCAGCTCCAACGGCAGGGCCTGTGGGCATGGTGAAACCCATCTTGCTACCTCTGCTTGCCCACTTGCCCATTGGTCACGTCCATGACCTTCTGTCCTCAATGTCTTTCTTCCGATTTCAATTACCAGGGTATAAGAGGCTGGCATGTTCAGGGGCTCAAAGGGTGTCATCAAGGATTGAGAAGTCAGATACCCTCTGGGCGCCCTAAACCTGAGGAATTATTCCCTCAGCTTTGTTCGAGTTCTCTGCAGCTGTGTCAGGCTCCATGTCCAAATTGGGAGTTAGCTAGGTGTGGGAGGGACACCTGGACTCTGATTGCAGTCGATGGCCTCCAGGATGGTTCCCAATGGACTCTGTGTCCTGCTATTCACCCTTCTGAAGTCTCCTCCCATAGGATATTGGCCTGTGTGACCAACAGGAAATAGCAGAAATAATAGCAGGTATGATGGTGTGAATATGGCGGAGTATCTTCCCTGGATGTTCATGTGCTGGAAGCCTGGTCTGCAGTTGGGGTTGAGATAGTGGCCGGTGGAAGGGAATTAGATTATGGTGTCCTTCACCTGATTAATGCTGATCTGGTGGAAAAAATTAGTTCTTCCAAGAAGGAGTTGTTACAGAGAATAGGCTTGGCCTTGAATCCTTCTAGCTTTCTGTTATCATATGATCTTCCACACTTTTCCCTACTATTACAATGCCCTTTGCCATGAGCCCTCAGCAGAGGTCAAACAGGTAGACTTTGCCTGGCGTTGGAGTTTTTGCCTCAAAACTAGGAACTAAATCACTTTTGTTTAAAAAGTACCCAGCCTCAGGTACTTCATTGCAGCAACAGGAAACAGACTAAAGGTTGGGTATTTAGTTCAGTGGTGCTGCTACACCTGCCTGGCAAGCACAAGGTCTTGAGTTTGATCCCTGGTACCAAGAAAAAAAAGAGAGAGAAGAAAGAAAACAGACTAAACCAGTAAGTCACTTAGGAGTGATTCTCTTGGGTGGTAGCTGGCATGTGAGAGCATTCACATACGGAGAGTCCCATTTGGAGAGAGACAGGCATCGTGTGAATGGGCATGTGAGTGAGCCTGGAGGTAGACCCTCCAGCCCAAGGCTAAGGTGACTGCAGGCTTTGCCCACAGCTTGAATGTATCTTTATGACCCTGAGTCAGGGCCTCAGAGTCAATGGAGTCACTGTCCTTACTTGTGGACACTGCTATAAATTCTACTTTTGTGGAAAAACAGGGAAAGTCCCATCTAATATCTCACTCCTTCAAGTCACCCCAACTTTTTTCTGCCAGTCACTGTGCTTCACTTTGTCCTTTAACCCTTTACCTCCATCATTCCTGCACCCCCCCCCGAATGATACACATGTTCCATAGAGGAGGTTTTGGGGTACCAGGGTCTGTTCCTGAGCACTGGGCTTCTTCTTGGCCAGAAGGCTGAGTCCAGGGTAAGAGACCTTTTGTTAGAATGTGACAGTCATAAAGAAAAAAGGAAACAAAAATTATATATATAGGGGGTGCGGGGTTGCAAGGTGGGTGGGGGAAGGGGAAAAAATGAGAATCAAGTCCTGTCATATTCTGGTACAAACTCTAAATGTTGAATGCGATGATGATGTGTATTCATAATGTACCAATAAAGATTTAAATTTTAAAAAAATGAAAAAAGACTTGTTTGTTGGCCTCAAATCCACTCTGTCCTAGAACATCTAGTTGGAGATCCCTTTGAGCTCATGGGACTTATGGGGAATTAAGTTCCGACATATAAATTTTAGAGGGATACAAATATTTAACCCATAGCAGAGCAAGAATGAAATGAATAGAAGAACTGCTTAGCACAGATGGTCACTCCACGGACTCGTGAGCCAGTCTGAGGCCACAGTGATTCGGAGCAAGTTGTTTCACAGCACGAGCTACACTGAAGCAGACTTGAGAAGTGTCAGGGAATGACAAGGAGAAGAAGACAGAGGACAGGGTGTCAGGGATGATGTCGCGAGGGCTGAATAGGGGCTGAGCTGGAAAATACAAGCTGATGAACACCGATGTGATATTGCCAGATACAGCGCTAAGCTAAGACAGGGCTAAAGAACAAAGGTCCACCCGCGCCCACACAAATGAGTGACAGACAACAGTGATCTTGGGTGTTAAGCACACACATTCCTGTTTTGATCATTTTGCACGATGTCTTGGTCCACTCACACTGTTATAACAAATACCTTAGGCTACATACTTTACTAATATCAGAAATTTAGTGCTCACAGTCCTGAAAACGGGAAGTCAAAGCTCAAAACAGTAAGGGATTCCTTGTGTAATAAGGACAGTTTTTATGCTTCCTGGAAAGCGATCTCACACCCACCTCTCACCCTGAGCAGCTGCAGCTCCAGCCAGGAAGGGCGTATTTAAAGTCAGATAGAAACATATTGACACCGTTCTTGGACACCTTCAGCTCTCAGAGTCTCATTGTTTGACCTTGGTTTCAAGCCAAGGGTTGTTGGTCCTCACTCATTGCTTTTGTTGCTGCCAGTTGTTGAAGCAGGAAAAGGTGGAGTTACAGTTGTCTTGTTAGGCTGTTGTCATCAGTACAAGTATGTGTGCTCGCAGGCAGGTGTGGCATAGGCACAAGAGAGAGATGGTCAGCGGTGACTTCAAATATTCTGACAAAAAGCTGAAGTGGAAAAACAAATCTTTGGGCACAGCAAACCATCACCCTTTTATACGAGGTGTGTTGTTTTTCTTTCAACAGACTCCTCATGAGACTCTGAAGAAACCACAGAAGCTGAATATTTATACAAAATGAAGGAATTGTTTCTGGAGGAAAAAAGATCCTAAATAAGCTCTCTGGCTTCATTTGCCTTTCGTTGACTTTTTTAAAGTCACTAATTTTGTAGATCTCATGGCCGGATAACACATCATTAGCTTCCACTTTCAGGCTGGGGATTTAGCTCAGTGGTTCTGGCGCCTGTCTTGTAAGCACCAGGTCCCAAATTCCATCCCTGGTAACCACATACCATAGTGCCGGGCGTGGTGGCTCATGACTGTAATCCCAGCTCTTGGGAGGTAGAGGCAGGAGGATTGCTGAGAGTTGGAGGCTGAGTTCAGGACCATCCTGAACTACAGAGAGACCCTGTTTCAAAAATAAAACAAAATCAAACCTTGAAGGCCCCTTTTGATGAAAACACTGACTCTTCACCACAGCCTACAGATGTCTGAAGAGTGACTAAAATGGGACCAAAGTCTTGGCTGCTCTGTGTTGATTTGTGTCTGTTCCTTTGCCATCATAGCGTGCGGGTCACAGGCTTCTTGGTTTTGCAGAGACATGTTGGTCATTTAAAAAATATTCTGCACAGGTCTGTGATACCTGTTAATTTGGCGTTAATTTGGCCTGTTGCCCTTGGAGTGGTGTGTGTTTCTTCTATCCACTTTTGTGCCTTTGCAGCAGTGAAGCCCCTAGAGTCCTTTGACCTTGTCGGAAGGCCTGGACCAACCACAGCACACAGACGCAGGGGCTAGATACAAGACCTAGGAAGAGCTGATATGACCCCTGGTGGTCACAAGAAAGAAACTCTTTTTTTTTGAGACAGGGTCTCCTTTTGCAGTATAGGTTTGCCCTGAGCTCACTATATACTCCAGGCACCATGCCTGGCATTGTTGTATGTGATTGCTAGGAACTGAACTAGGGACCTTGCGCTTAGCAAAGCAGGTGCCAGAACCACTGAGCTAAATCTCCAGCCCAAGAAAGAAACATTTTGTGAAGCCATGTCCCTGGCCAGTGAGAAATTACTGGGCTAACGGATTTCTCTCTGGGAAATCAGTAAAAAGTTCCTGTTTGCTTTGTTGAATAAGCAGCTTGATCTAGCTCTCCATCAAGGCTGACTTTCTTCAGCTGAAGCTCCCTACCTTGTTCCCTTAGTAAAGCTCTGCCTGGACCAGGGATTTAGCTCAGTGGTTCCAGCAAGTGCAAAGTCCTGAGTTCGATCCTCGGAACCAAAAACAAAAACAAAAATCTCTGCCTGTGCAGGAAGTGTGTATGCTGATATCCAATGCAGCCTCACTTCCATTGTTCCTGGGCCAAAAATCTCATCCATTATCATTTTTAACTTCTTAGTTATTTCTGTAACATGGGAATAAGTGGTAAACTTTTTTTTTTTTTTTTTGAGACAGGGTCTCGATTTGTAGTTCGGGCTGGCCCTAAGCTCAGCCTCAAACTCACATCACAGCAATCCTCCTGCCTCTGCCTCCCGAGTGCTGGGATTACAGGCGTGAGCCACCACACCCGGCACTGTGGTCTGTGGTACTGATTGCTGCTGGGCGTGAGTCTCCACACCCAGTATTGCTATGTGGTTATCAGGGGATCAAACCCATGTCCTTGAGTTTGCATGACAGCCACTGGAACCACTGAGCTAAATTCCTGGCCTAAACATGTTTTCTTTACAACAAATAATGCACAGAAAAAAAAAATGTAGCCTATGATTTGTATTTGTGGGCTTGAAAAGAGGCCAGTGTAGAATGGCTGAAATTTGCCTAAATATTTCACAGTTGCAGAATTCTCCAAGCGCATGAAATAGGAGGAAAGAAGCTTTTGCCCAGAATCTCAGGTAATTACTACTCTTCAGTTATAATAATCACACATCTAAGTTACTGATGAGTCTTTTTTTCATCGGTGTTTTTTTTAATGAGACTTCTGATTTGTTTCTTAATATTGTCCTTAGAGATCAAACTACTCAAAACTGCAATGTTTCTACTACTGTGTCAAGAGAGCGATGCTGTCTGGTGGGAGTTGGTTTTTGCCTCATCCTGGTCCCTTGCTGGGTGGGTCTAACGTCTTCTTTCAAAGGTGCACAGCTCTGACCTTTTTGCCTGTCCTGCTTCTAGTTCCTTTGGGTTGAGGTCCTCAAAGTGTGGTTCCGGGATCCGCGGTGTCAGGAACACTTGGGAATTTGTCAGAAATGCACGTTCTTAGAGTCTCCCAGACTGACTGAGTCAGAAACTGCATTTAATCAGACCTTCCGGGGAGTTCTGCCCCCAGAACCACTGGAGAGCACCGGGGAGGCTGCGGGCTTCCACCCGCTCCCAGGGGGCTCTGCCGTCACTCGCTGCAGAAAGTAGTATTTTCAGCTGAGTGTTTTCTTTTCTTCCCGTGTGTAGTTGTTGTCTGATCCCATTTGTTAGAAATGACTCAGATCTGGCTTAAGGGAAAGTGTGCGAATTCCTTAATTGTCACACACTGTTATTATGTTTTCACATTTGTGTGTAGCCTAAAAGGGAGTGAAAATAAACACAAAGAAATCCAAACTATGGGTTTTAGCATCTGAGCATCGCATCTGCTTAGGGGAGGGCTGTGAATATAATCACCTGTTTAATCGATGTACTTGAACTTGCCTCCTCAGTGTTGGCACAGGCTGGAACTTCACCTGCCTGCTGCCATGTTAGGGGGCATGGACCCCTCCCTGATGACTAGAATTCGTGCATCAAGGGATGGGACCTCAAGCTTTTCTTCAACATAGCCCTAGGCTGCACCGCTTTAAGCTCCTTGCAAGTTCACAGCCTTGCATTTGAGTCAAGTCTTAGACACTTACCTGCTGTGTGATGTTAGGCAGATCACTTGGCTTCTTTGGTCCTGATTTTTTGTGGAATAATACTAAGTCTGTCCTTATAGTCTTACTGTGAAGATGGAGAAAATGTATGTCATCTAGTAACAGTGTGACTTTGAACAAGTTGGTTGATCTTTCTTGTTTTTTGAAACAGGTTCTTGTTTTTGTAGTTCAGGCTGGCCCTGAGCTCAGCCTCCTGCCTCTGCCTCCCAAGTGCTGGGATTACAGGCATGAGCCACCACGCCTGGCTCTGTGGTATGTGCTACTGATTGCTTCGGGGTGTGAGTCTCCACGCCCAGTATGGTATGTGGTTACCGGGGATCGAACCCTGGTCCTTGTGCTTGCAAGACAGGTGCTGGAACCACTGAGCTAAATCCTCGGCCCTGGTTGATCTTTCTAGGCTTGCTTATTCCCCTGTAACTTGTGGTTACTAAGAGCATGTACTTAATAAAGTTTTTGGAATTAAGAGTTGTATATAAAAACTTAAAACAAACCTATACAACAGTAAGCACTCTTGGACTACTGGCTGCTATTATTTATTTTT